>JAGFPH010009749.1:29740-44823 GCA_018207615.1 Philaenus spumarius | reverse complement strand
TTTCTTAAAGAGGCTTGCAAATTCATTAGTGACACCACAGATGGAAATGCGAGTCAACAACACCCACTTGACCTTTGAGCTTCGCGCATCTATTCGCCGTGTGTTAGGTGTGGCAGAACCAAGACCGGAAATACTGGGAGACCGATTAGAAAAACGTAAAACATGCTACACTTGTGACCCAAAAAAGAAGAGGAAGACGTCTTATATGTGTCATTGTTGTAAGAAGCCCATCTGCCTTGAATGCTGCACCAAAATTTGCAACAATTGCAGAGAGAATTTATAAGGAAGAAAAAATGATGTAAAAGAACTGCTGTTATTTTTATTTTATTTTGTGTTTAATACTTGTTTCTGGTATTTTTCTAACAATGTGTATATTAAACAACACAAATTTAACTACAAGTCATTTTTATGGTATAGGGTATTTGATTTTGTACAATATATTTGACATAACGTAAAATAAGGTACTTTTTTGCAGTCTTGCTATTATATACATTTTTATAACAATGTAAAATTTAAAATAAATTTAGTTTTGATTTATTTGTGTAGTTTTTAACACAACAAACCCAATTAGTACATATAATAAGAATTTACTACTTGTTAAATATTTTTTAAGTGTATTTTTAATAAGAGGTCTGTGAGACCGGACCTGAAACAAAGTGTGACAAAACCGTGACCTGGGATGTTAGTGGTTAAGCTAGATTTGTTGTTATTGGTAGCTAAATTACATTGTAGGCTTTAAAATGAATATTCCTCTTAGATGTGGCACAACATTTGCACATAAAGTAATTGGAGCTTAAATCGAAGTTTATTAATTAAACAATATTTTACCTCATTTGGCTCCGCCACGTGACTTCTTTGCTTCAGTTTTCCTGACGCGTTTCAGAGCTTGTGCCCCATCCTCAGAGAATCACTCACTCGAGATCGTCAACACATTAAAATATAAAAGTTACACAACATATTACACAACACAAACACACAACACAAAGTTACAACACGGTGGGTACCGTTACACAGTCCATGGACGACTGACGTTTCACATGCCTAATACTTAGCAATGGGTCTACATAAATTGTTTATTCAAGATTGTTATCATGAATTCTGATAGCCGTGTCGTATATTAAGTTCGAAGAAAAGCATAATTGGTCATTCAATAGTGAGTCCTTGTTACTTTTAATTAATTGTTTAATTAAACAAACGTGACTTGGATAATAAAACAAAATGAACCGAAGTTTATTTCAAGCTACTTGGCCTACAGTACCTTCGGCGCAACTTTACTATTCGACTCTAGGCTAACCTATGGCAACAGAAATGCAAAAACAATAATTAAAAAAATACCTAAAAGGTTTTAAGTTCTAACCTAACCTATTTAGTCACAGTATGTTTACCTGTATTCAACATTTAACAGTAGAA
The DNA here is from genome assembly GCA_018207615.1 of Philaenus spumarius. Lineage (NCBI taxonomy): Eukaryota > Metazoa > Arthropoda > Insecta > Hemiptera > Aphrophoridae > Philaenus > Philaenus spumarius. The sequence goes on along the minus strand of JAGFPH010009749.1, from coordinate 43,413 downwards.
TGTAAAACAACGTTGTTGTCTGCAAAAATATTAGGCTAGAGTCGAATAGTAAAGTTACGCCGTAGCTTTAATAGTAAAATCAAAGTAATTTGTAGATTTTTAGGATCTAAAAACAATGCACAACATTTAAAAAATATTGGCATGTTCCTTGTCATCGATCCAGTAAATTTGTGTCTGATTTAATTAAATCTAAATAAGGACAAAGATTTTTAATGGCCTGAGGCCACATTTAACTAGTAATAACAAACCTAGCCTACCTAGTGTATATTACTGTAAAGGGAACTGTACCTTTAATTAGGTCCAAAATTTATTAATATTTATCAGCTCTGTAAAGTGTTATAGGCCCAATCTAACTATTCACTAAGCTACACAACTCAAATCGAATGTTAAGCTCTTGAACTACTGGTATTGTAAATCAGAATATTTGGTTACATTAAAAATTAGGTAGGCCTAAACTTATTAACTTTTCACTAGCCAAACTTAACCCTAGAACCGGCAGCTTTAACGAAAATAGATTTTTTGACGTGTGCAAGCATGTATTCAAAAATTCGCCAAAAATAGTAAATTAACCCCAATCCAAAAGCGTTCCATAGCTTTTTTGTAGAGAAAGGTTCAAAGAATTTGTATATGCCAGTAAAAAAATTATAGATGTAAAATTTACAAAGTTATTAGCTCAAGAAACAAAAAATGTTCAATTACAAAACATAAAAGTTTAACTTTAAGTCTACATAAAAAGTAGTAAACATTTTTTGTAATTTTTTCCATAATTGTACAAAAGTTTCGTAATTTAGTTCTAAATAGAACTGTATAAAAACATTTAACATTTTCAAATTTATTATTTTGAAAACACGAGATTTTATGTTCCTGCTACAAGTCTGCTATCAAAAGTATGCCAAGTTAGAAACTTAATTTACTAAAATATGCTGTGCCCAAAAATAAAATATTATTATAACAAAGTGTAGAGAATAAATATACTACTATATAGAGTAGTAGAGAACTGTATACTTGTAAATTATCTTTTCATAAAAGTGTTTGACTTAGAATTATTTGAATAACAAAAGTTAGAAAAATATAGAAAACTCTCGTCTGTACAAGATGCGCGCGCAAATTCCTATGTCTGGCAATGTTGTAAAAGTCCGTTAGGTTTCAGATTTGAACGTTAGATGAGACCGTATTAGCAGTCACTTTCCCATGGTCCTACACAATAAACTGTTCAAATATAGCATATTTGGTTTACAGGGGAAGTTAGCTTGAAGCATTATGTTTACAAAGATACCAAAATATCTCTAAAAAGCGATTGAGGTCACACACATATCACGTGAAATAAATAACGCTGTTTATTGGTTGGAAAACTGACCAATTGCAAGGGTCTACAAAACCCTTTACAACTTCAGAACTATTTGTCCGATTTTTGATTGGATGAAAGTTTTGGATAGGGGAAATTGTGATGAATCCATCGATACATAGGTTTAACTAAGACAACCTACTGGGCGGGTTTTAGAGATTGACGAAAGTTGAGTTATTTCGTTGTTTTGTATGAATTTTCGGGCGCCGATTGATTTGTAGAAAACTAATAAACTGCAACGATGATTACGTATGTAAATATACGTTTTAGAAAGAAATTGTAAATACAAAAAATAAAGTTTGAAACATTACCTTTCCAATGGTGTTTGTCTTTTTGAGATTGGAAGATTTTTAGTGGGTCAAATATTCAATACAATCACGCGTTACAAATGTGTTGTCATGATCGCACGTTTCGTGCGATCTGCCGGTTCTAGGGTTAAGTAATAACCAAACCTAAACCTTTAACTTTGTCTACTGTTTTAATTTAATACACCCTTAACCCTAGAGTGAACGGGATGGGTCCATGAGACCCAGACGAGTTTTATTTTGTTTAGTATTCAAGGTCAACTTATAACTAAGATCTGATGTTGCCTGTAGCTTCCAGAATCATTCCATAGATTGTGCTGTAGGAACTGTTTTTGCTGTCAACCGCCCAGTCTTTGTTTGGCAGCCAATGTAATATACTTTGGGCCTGGTGGACCCATCCCGTCCATTTACGTACTAGTTTTTTGTCATAGCCTAATTTTTATGTTTTTGTTATTTTATACCTTTATTGAATAATAATAAAATAATCGTTTGTGTTTTACTAATTAATTAGAAGTTTGAACAGTGCAAAGCATTATGGATCGTAATATACTTGAACGGAGCAGTGAAATTGATAGAATTTTGTTACAAGATAGTGAAAGTGAGTGTGATGACTCTGAAGCAGATCCAAATTTTGAACTTGAAAGTGGACACGATACGGAAAGCGAGTTTGAGCTTGAAGAGGAAGTACAAGAGAGTGAAGTGGAAACAGAAGATGAAGATATGCAGGAAAGGGAATATGGAAATACTGGTGAGTCACAACATAGTCTACCTTATTTCTTGGGAAAAGATAAAACCACAAAATGGCTAAAAAAACCTGGCAATCAAAACATCAGAACAAGAGCTCATAACATTGTTTCTTTACATTTACCTGGAAGTATCAGACAGGCTATGGAAGTAAAAACCCCACTTGAAGCTTGGTCTTTATTTTTCAGTGAGCCTATAATTGATTTGACTGTAGAATCAATAAATATCTATATAAATAAAGTAAGACCCAATTATCATAACGATCCAAATCTAGCAAGACCTACTTCAGTTGTTGAAATAAAAGCCTACTTCGGGTTTTTATATATCAGTGGTGTACTGCATGGAAGTAAAATTAATCTTAGGGAATTTTCGAGTACTGATGGAACCGGAGTAGAAATATTCCGAGCTGGGATGTCCTAAAGGAGATTTCGATTCCTAACGAGATGCATTCGTTTTGATGACGTTGAAACAAAAGAGGTTAGGAAGAAGCAAGACAACATAGCTCCACTTAGAGAACGATTTAACATATTCGTTTCTAACTGCAGAAAATATTATTTGGTTTCAGAGTGTGTAACACTAGATGAGACACTTGTCCCTTTCAGGGGACGCTGTAGGTTTTGGATGTATATCCCTGCGAAACCTAAAAGGTACGGCATCAAGGTTTTCACACTAGCATGTTCAAAAACGTATTATGTAAAAAAATCTAGAGGTTTACTGTGGGAAACAACCTGATGGGTCTTATAATGTTAGCAACAAAGTGATAGATGTTGTTGATAGGTTGGTCAGTCCTATCAAGGGCAGTAACAGAAATGTAACACTAGACAATTGGTTTACGTCTTATGAATCTGCAACAGACCTTCAAAAAAATAGCAAATTAACAATAGTAGGTACTTTAAAAAAAAACAAGCCCCAAATATCATCGTGCTTTTTAGCAAAAACTGGAAAAGAAATATATTCCAGCATGTTTGGTTTTCAAAAAAACATGACCTTGGTCTCGTATGTACCAAAACGAAAAAAGTGTGTTTTATTACTTTCGACGATGCACGACAACGATGAAATAGATTTATCTACTGGTGAGCAGAAGAAGCCAAGCATTATAACTTATTACAATGCTACTAAAAGTGGTGTTGATGTTGTTGATGCCATGTGTGCAGAGTACACAGTTGCAAGAGGCACAAAACGTTGGCCTTTATGTTTATTTTTTTCACTGATGAACATAGCCGCTCTAAATGCTTATGTGATTCTAAAAGCTAATCAAGTCGTACAGGAAAGACGAAACTTCATCAAGGAGTTAGGACGATTACTTCTTCAACCCCACGTGTTGTTCCGAGCGCAACAAAGAAAATTACCTAGAGAAATCCGTAACTTAGCAGCAAGACTCTCTGGTACTCAACCACCTGAAAAAGAAAAACCTCAGCCAGGCAAAAGAGGAAGGTGTCACAAGTGTAAAGACAGTAAAACTAAGTATTTTTGCCAAAAGTGTAAAGTGTGGCTGTGTTTGTCACACGCGGAGTTACTGTGTGAAAACTGCTACTCTAACTAGGAATTCTTTCTTCAACAAGTAAGAACTTAACTTATCCTAAGTGAAAAAATCTAACTGCTGTACTTGTATTTCTATAAAAATTCTTATTTTTATTTCATACTTAACTAACTATATTTTTCGCTTTTTCTGAATTTGTGATTTGTAAATTTAGTAGGAGTTTTTCACAATCGTCTCATATATAACCTGGAATTTTTATAATTTAGAAAAATACTTTCTTTACATAAAAAATAGTTATATATTTCGTTTAATCTTTACTTATATAATTAAAACATGTTTATATTTAAGCAATATTGACATTTTGTATCACTAAATATATGATATATAATTAAATTGCATTATTTTTTATTTGGGTCTATCAGACCCAACCCGTCCTTAAATGTGACTATTTTCACCCGTCCACTGTAGGGTTAACACCATTTAACCCCCCTACACTTATTACCCCAAAAATTAGCCTAAAGTGTTGCTGTTTCACCTAATGTTCATATAATCAGTCTTTAACTATTTAAAACAACCTGATCTAGTGTACAGAAATTAATAAATATATATATAAATTATTATACAAGACGTTCTTATGTTTCAGGTTATACCATTGGTCTACACAATACTACACGTGTTGTCAGCAACAGTTCCACCTGGCACAGGATTGCAAGGCCTACGGAATGACCTGGTATCAACTTTGAGGAGACGTTATCCAGACATTGAAAGTATCAATGCTTATTCTTTATCCACTACTCTAGACCATCGCTTTAAGTCACTGTGTCCTATATATAGGACGATAGAAATATTTTTTTTTGTGTAAATATCTAACCAAATTTCCATGGTAACAATAATGTCTTTGAATTCTCAAAATGCCAACCTACATTGTAAACATGAAAAATACCTCCAATTAGAACACATTCGCAATACCAGTGTTGCCAAATGTTGGGTTTCATAGAAAATATTTTGTTTTTTAATCTGTCAGTTTTGATATTTTTTATCTATTTTTTTTATATGAGAGAAAGAGAGTATGTTTACAACTTTGTATGGTATAACTCATAAAAACTTTTTATATATATATATATATATATATATATATTTAGTCTTAAAGTATCATCCTATATATAGGACACTGTGACTGATGACTGGGGAAGATTTAGACTACTCTTTTTGTTTACTCTATGTTTATTTTGATTGTCAAACAGATGTTTCCAATACATCTGTACTATCCCTGGTTGTTTTAGCTTATGTTGTTGTTCTAACCTTACATTTTGGTGACAGTAATTTTTCCTGAATGTATCATGGACCACACATACAAAAAGGTTGTGAAAAATGGTTTTGATATAAGAAAAGATAAAGTTAAACTTAACAATGCTGATATTATTGAGATACTTGATACTAGAGATTTATCAGAAATAGAAGATTTGTGCGATGTTGAAGAGGAGGAATTATCATGTGAACTTTCAGGTAAGCACAAGAAAAGATATTTCAACAACCTAGTTTATTATTAAATTTTGGTGATAAATTTAAATTTGCAATAGAATATAGTCAAACAGTTACATGCAATAGGAAAATTTTGTATGGAATTGTTTCTGTGTAGGTAGTAGGTGATTTTATACATGTGTATGATACTTTTAAACAGTATATATTTTTTAATTTTGTTATTTTTTTCAGGAAACCAACAAATTGATGGCAACGACCAAACTGAAGTAATGGATGGATAGATGGAGTTGTAGAAGAATGCCAGCATTATAATAATGATGATGATCAAAATAACATTACAGGTAGGCCTATGCTTCAAGTAATAGCTATGGTTGTTTCACAGGTAGGCCTATGCCTAAAGTAATAGCTATGGTTGTTTATACTAACTCCTATATTTTTTTTGCAGAATACCTACAACTAATGGACCAGACCACACTTCCGTGTTCCACAACACCACTTGAAGTAGTGTTAGAGTGCACAGGTGATGACAATGAAACCGAAATTCATAACAAACCTCTTCTTTGTTCAAGTGAGTATAAAGAACTTTCAGATGTAAAACAAAAGGCTAAGAAAAACTTGACAAAATCAACAGACAAGTCCGTGCCCACCAAGAAAGCAAAAGGCACCTCCTAAACCAAGTAAATCAGATATAGTTAGCACGTGTATGACTGAAAAAGATGATTTCAGTTATTATTTGTAAGCCAATAACATAACAAAAAAGAAGGAAATACAGTGGATAACTATAGATTCTTTTGAAACACCACAGTTATTAGAGCCACCAACCCAGAAAGAACCCTCTAAAATTGATAGTCTGCCTTTGCCTGCTGAATTGTTTTCTTCGTACATAACTGATGATTTAGTGGAACAGTTAGTAACTTTTACACATCTCTATGCAGTGCAGAATATTGTACATAATTTCCAACCAACCACTGTTGATGAAATGAAAACTTTTATAGGTATTCATTTGATAATGTGAAATCTAGGATACCCGAGAGTAAGAATGTACTGGGAGTCCAAGTTTAGGAATGATCTGATTGCAGATAATATGACTCTTAATCGTTTTTTTCAAATTGAGAAACAATATTCATGTTGTTGATACAGCCAACAAAGATCCGTCCAATGAAGATCGATTCTGGAAAGTAAGACCCATCTTTGATACAATTAGAACAAAATGTACAAAACTAGAACTCAAAAATAATCTGAGTATAGCAGATGGTGCCATTCAAAGGTGTCCTGAATGTAAAACAATATGTGAAAGATAAGCCCACTAAATGGGGAATAAAGATATTTGTACTATGTGGTGAAAGAGGCATTATGTATGATTTCCTGTTGTATCAAGGATCAACCACTGAAATTATCAAGGACCACGCCATGTTTGGACTTGGAGCTGGGGTTGTAATGCATTTGTCTCAACGCATTACTGTTCCTTACTGCAAGTTATATCTTGATAATTTCTTCAGCTCATACTGGCTATTTCAATGGCTCACCCAGAGGAACATTTATGCCGCAGGTCGAGAGGACACATTTGCAAAAAATCCTCTGGAGTCGCAATCTGAAATCAGGAAAAATCAGAACCGTGGGCACATCCAAGAAGTCGTTAGCACAGATGGAATAGTTCTAACTAAATGGTATGATAACTCATGTGTAGTTATGGGCTCCAACTTTGTTGGAAGCGGGCAAGTAGACTCCTGTGTCCGATGGGAAAAACAAAAGAAACAGTATGTAGAAGTTTTGAGACCAGAAGCTGTGAAACTGTACAACGCCAGCATGGGTGGGGTGGATAAATACGATTTTCTCATCGCTATTTATCACACCTTTATACGATCTAAGAAATGGACACTGCGGCTAATTGCTCATTCATTTGATTTAGCAGTAACAAATGCGTGGCTTGAGTATCGCAGGGCAGCTGCAGTTCTAAATGTACCAGCATGAGATGTTTTTGATCTGATTCATCTTCGGCAGCACGTTGGAGAATCTTTGATATTAGCTGGCAAAGGTTTGCTGAGAATGAGGGGGAGACCTTCATCTTCACCATCACCCACTGTCCATCATAAGAGAATAGCTGTTATCAATGTTATCAAGCCTCTGCAAGATGTGCGCTACGACCAAGTGGACCATTTACCTGATGTGAACAAAGAGAAAAATTAATCATGTTGTAAGAATCCTGGGTGTAAAAGGAAAACTAATTTTTTCTGCATCAAGTGTAAAGTTGCATTGTGCATAAGCAAAGAAAGGAACTGTTTCCTTGAATTTCATCAGAAACACTGATATGTACACTAGAAAAGTGTTTTACAGCGGAGATAAGTTAGCGTAAGCTAATAAAATCTAAAAATTTGTAATCTATTTCAATGAGTAAGCTTAACTTTATAAAAATGTAAAAGTGTAATAATAAAGCAATTTCACACTAAATATTATCGTTTTATTGCATTATAATTACAAATCATACTTTTCATTCATTGATCCTACAAGTCACAGTGTCCTGTATATAGGACGATACAAAAATGACATAGTAAGCATTTGATCAAATAATGCCTAAACTGTACATGCTTAACAAACATAGTTTATTACTATTTATAATGGAGATTCTTATTCATAATATAACAATATACATAGTACCCATCATGATTATTTCTACAAAAAAATTATATAAAAAAAGGCTATTTTCTCGTAAACAAAATTTTTTCTCCTTTATTTTAGATTAATTTTAATTTTTTGTCAGTGTAATGTTAAAGTACCTTTACAACAATCAGTTTTTGTTATATATTATAACAATTTATTCAATTAAAATTAAAAAATTAATTATTCACTAAAAGATTTCACCCTCCCTCAGTCACAGCGTCCTATATATATAAGACAAAAGATAACACTGATAAGGGGTAAGCTAAATTTTTTATGATACCACTAAAAATCATTAAAATACTTGAAAAAGGCTAACAAATAAAAAAAATTCTATTGCCTGTTTTGAAAATTCGTGACTGAAAGGGTTAAAAGCACACCATTTAAATCTGACGTGCATCTTGAAGCCGCAAAGCAGTTACTCATAAGCAAGATGGAGGCTCTGAATGGTAGCGAAATAATATCTTCAGAAGCCACTGCTATTGGAGTATCTCATAATGAAGAACCCAGGAAAAAAGGAATCTGGGGTCTTATAAGAAAGTATTTCAACAAGCCCAAGAACCCACTCCTGGCCCACTTGTTAGTTGTCACGCAGAACTTGACAGCTTCCTGAATGAACCTACAATGGATCCAAAATGTGACAATGTTGTTGAGAATTATTGGTCAACCAGTCACTACAGCAAACTAAAAAGACTGGCTGTCCAGTATCTCTGCATTCCGCCATCAACAGTTTGCAGCGACAGGCTGTTCAGCAGAGCAGGCATGATATGCAATAGTAAAAGAAACAGGCTTGATCCAGATAGGGCTGGTTTTCCTTAACCAGAAAACTGAAATTTGAACTTTTGGACATGTTGTGTGATGTTTATGTATTTGTTGCTTAATTAAGTGTAACTAACTTAAGCATAGACCTGCTGATTTACTTTTTCAAGTTGTATTGTTCTGTCATTTTCCTGTTAATCATTTAATCATTAATGTTTAGTTTAAGATTCCATTGCCAAAGGTAAATGATATTTTGCTCTTAGATCATAAAATACATAATTTTATTGCTAAGTTACTTATTTCTCATTCATAATTTCAAAGAAGTTGTTAGGTTTGATAGGCCTATTGAAATTAGTATGTTTAACATTTTAATGTTAATGTAACTGAGTATTATTCATTTATTATCTGTCTTTTTTTATGTTTGATTCGGGCTTTATTTAAATGACTTAAGTTTTGAAGTAGGCTACATAGTTTTAGTGTGTTTTACATTTTAATGTTAATGTAACTGAGTATTATTCATTTACGATTTGTCTTTTCTTCTGTTTGATTTGGGCTTTACTTAAATGACTTAAGTTTTTAAGTAGGCTACCATAGTTTTACTCTCATGTAAATTTAGATTTGCCTTAGAACTAGCATGGTTTATAATTTCCATTTCATTTTATCTTTGTAATGTATTGTGCTGTTGGGACATCAGCAAGTTTGGGAATTTGTTGGGTTCTTAACCAATAACAACACACAATCTGGTGTAGGTGTTTATTGGAGACCACATAATATATTATAAAATGATAATTTCTGATACAACTTGTATCTTAAACTTAAACTACAATAATTGTACCGCACATAGGCAGATCTAACCTTACTTGACATAGTCATAGGCAGGATGTTCACATCGAACTGTCTTTTACATTATATGCTGCACCGGATATCAGTGCTGTCTAGAGCATATACATTTCTAAGTTATAACATTCCTTCCCCCTACGTGAAAATTTACAATTCATAGATACAATAAAATTATAATAACAATTTATTTATTCATCCAGGTGAACATCTATCTGTCTGGTGAAAATTTACAATTAATAGATAAAATTAAATTAACATCTTCTAACAAAAATTACAATAACAATTTATTTATTTATCCAGGTGAATATCTATCTGGTTTTTTTATTAATGTTCTAGGTCTTAATTTTGGAACCGACACTCTGGTAGGTGTTGTGTTATTTGTTTCCGCCTCAGTTATTTCTGATGTCTGGGCGTCGATTCTAGAATTACTAATATTTTCAACCGTTCTAACTTGAGAATTTTCATGATACAACATCTGATCAAGGTGTCACCTCCAAGTTAAGCCTTCTGGAGTTTTGACTTTAAAAGTTTGTGAACCTAGTTTCTCAGTGATCACACATGGCTGTCATTTATGATGGTGCTCTCGGTAATCTTTTACAAAAACATTTTGTCCTACTTCAAACTCCACCCTGCGTTTACCCTTGTAATTACTTATTTGTTTAGACTGGTTATTTTCTACTATTTCTTCTGTAATAGATTTCAGTAAATCAAATATATTTCTTAAACCTCTATTGAATCAAGCTTGAGCTGGAGAAATTCCAGTAGTTTAATGTATTGAGTTCCGGTATTGCAAAATAAATTTATTTATTTGTACCACAAGTGATGCACCATTTGCTTTGGTTTGATTTTTCTTAATGAACGTTTTAATAATTTTTACTGCACTCTCTGCTTCCCCGTTAGTTTGAGGATGGAAAGGAGCACTAACTAAATGTTGGATTCCTAGACTTTGTAAATATTTTTTAAATAAGCTACTTGTAAAACAAGTAGCTCCATCAGAAGTTACAAATCTTGGCAAACCAAATCGAGCAAAGGTTTCTGACAATTTTTCTATTACTACATCAGTTGTGGTAGAATTAACCATAAAATTTTCTATCCCCTTAGAACTAGAATCCATGATAACAAAACAATAACGTTTATTGTTTAATGGTCCCAAAAAATCAATATGTAAACGTGTCCATGCTCTTTTTGGCCATGGCCATGGTTTCAACATTGACTTTGTGGGTAAACTTCTATATTTATGACATACATTACACATTTTAGACATAGTTTCAATGTTTGCATCTAAATTAGGCCACCAGAAATATGATCGTGCTAAACTTTTCATTTTATTTATCCCTAAATGATTTACATGTAATTCTTCTAATAAAGATTGCTTGTATTTTTGAGGTATTATGACTCTGTAACCCCACATTAGGCATCCATGATCAACCGTCAATTCATGTGATATTTTACAATAAGGTTTAAATTTAGGATCCTCGGGTGTTTTAAAACCATTAATTACCATATCTACTACTTTAGATAATACAGGATCAACACGGGTTTCTTTCCTTGTCTTTTTCCAATCTACGATAAATGGACAATATTCATGTACATAATGTAAATAACCTAAACTATCATCAAGTTACACTTTTGATCAATATCTTGAAGGATTTCAACTCTAGAAAGAAAATCTGCAACATTTTTCTCTGATTTGACAAATTCTATTTTAAAATCATAATTAGATAGTAAATATGCCCATCGTTGTAAACGGTTAGCAGCAAAAATTGGTATACCTTTCTTATCTCCAAAAATGTATGACAAAGGTTTGTGGTCGGATACAAGAGTAAACTTCTTACAAAATAAAAAATCATTAAATTTTTTTATGCCATATATAATGCTTAAGGTTTCTCGTTCGATTTGGGAATATTTTGATTCCGCTATTGTGAGTTTCCTAGATGCGAATGCAATCGCTTTTTCGGATTTATCTTCATAGACATGAGACAAAATAGCCCCGATTGCTTTTGCACTGGCATCCACCGTAAGTTTTACTGGTAATTCTGGATCAAAGTGAGCCAAAACTGGTTTTGAGGTTAAAATAGTGTTAATTTGTTTAATAGCTTTGTTACACTGATCCGTCCACACCCATTTGACATCCTTTTTCAATAATTCATACAAAGGTTGCAGTATTTTAGCTGCTTTAGGTATAAATTTTAAGTAAAATGTAACCATACCAAGATAAGATTTCAGCATTGTCACATTATCAGGTTTGGGAGCTGATAAAATAGCCTTCACATGTTTATCAGTGGTATGTAGACCATCTTTATCAATCTTATGACCCAAATATTCAATTGATTTTTGAGCAAATAAACATTTTTCTATTTTAACTCTAAGTCCACAATCTTGCAGATTTTTTAAAACTAAATTGAGTCTAAAATTATGGATGCCATTAACAATAATTCACAGCTCATCGTCTCTTCCAGCTACCCGTTGAGCACGGACACACAGCCCAATATTATGAAATATCTGATTCCGCCATTAAAGGTCTTAGAGAGAATTTGAAAAATGTTTGTCTTGTGATAATCGATGAAGTATCAATGGTTTCAAACGTTACGCTTCTTTACATTCATCTGAGGATAACATAAATATTTAACACTTCTGATTCGGAAGATGGTTGGTTTGGTAAACGGCATTTGTTGGTATTCAGTGATTTACTCCAGCTACTGCCAGTTAATGAAGATCATGTTTTTATTACTTTAACAAAAAAGAAAATTGAGAATCTTCTTAATTGTATGTGCACTTTTGATTTGTGGTCATTATTTGAATACGATGAGCTCAGAATAAATATGTGTCAGCAAAACGATACTACTTATCGAGATATTCCAGCAAGAGTTGGTGTATTGACCAGTGAAGATACAAAAATTTTAGAATCAAGAAAATTGGCTTTTGATTTATTGACTTGCACTGGTAGATTAAAAGAATTATGTGATTACTTGCAAAAACTTCCATCGGATACTGTGTTACCCACAAAACAAATGTGTGATACTTTTAACGATGTTGTGCTTCAGGATTTGAGCACTGAAGATATTGAATTGGTAGCTACTGACAAAATAAACTCTCCTATACATTATTTAAGAAATAAGGCCAAGAAAAAGTTGCTTGATTTTGATGATGATATTTCACGAACTGCTGGACTTCCTAGAACTATAAAAATAAAACTAAGTGCAAAGGTGATGATACGAAGGAATATTGATACGATCTGTAAAGTTACAGTTACCACAGAAACAGAAAATTATCTTCCGGTAAGATATCATACTGAACGATCAACAGTTAATTTCGAAATTATGCCAAATGTTCATATATATCAGGAACAGTTTCCCTTGATCCTAAGCTGGGCATAAAAGTCAGTGTCTAAACTTAGAGAATGCAGTTGTAGATGCAGGGCATGCGAATTTTACTGTGGCTAAAATTTATGTGCAATTGTCGTGAGTTACAAGTCTTAAGGGCTTACATCTCATTAATTTTGACTCTAATTCAGTCAAAGCTAACGGCAAAGCTTTAATAGAATATAATCGTTTGCGGCGATTATTTAGATCGGACCTCGAAATGTACAGTATCAATATGAAAAAAGTTCCCAAGAAATTAGATAGGATCCGGTCTGATAGAAAAGAAATAATCGATAATCTAACCATGGAAATCAAAAATTTCGCTATCAATCCTCTAGCAAATGCGTACCACTTGAAATGTTTTAGACATTTTGGCGTACCACCCGTCCTACATTTTCTTAGAAACATATATTTAAAATTGGAAAAGTGTCCAATTGGTTGTTTTATTTTAAATAAATTACTGAAAAAACTTCATATTTAATTATTATTGCTTTTGTATTTTGATTTTCAACCCTTTATCAAGACAACAGTAAATTTAAATACATTTTTTTCGTTTTTGAATGCAAATTTTTATTTGAAAATATATAGAGATATATGTATATTAATAACAACTTTATAAAAATTGAAAAAATAAAACGATTATTGCAGATTAAAATTTTATTTATTATTCACAGGTCTAAAACATAGTACAATTTTATAAA
>JAGFPH010009749.1:7366-21916 GCA_018207615.1 Philaenus spumarius | reverse complement strand
TGTTACTGTTTTATCTGGTGCGTTTACAGTTATTGTTATACTCGTATAAACAATGACCGACAATCTGAAGTGGTCAAGTGATCAAATCATTAAATTCCTTAATGTCTACAGGAAATATGAGTGTTTATGGGACATCACGTCCCCAGAGTACTTGAAACATGAGTTGAAAAGAGAGGCGTATACGGAATTGGTGAATGAACTTGAACTAGTTGGACTGTCTGTTACTGAAGATTCTTTAAAGAAGAAAATAAAAAATCTGCGTGACGCTTACAGGAATGAACTAAACAAGGTGAAAAAATCCAAGAAGAGTGGTACTAGTGCGGAAAAAGTGCACAAACCAAAATTGGCTTGGTTTACAGCAGCAGATGCTTTCTGGAACAGTGTAACATCTGGGAGAGTATCAACATCGAACCTAGTAAGTAAAAAACAGTATTGCACCTGTTATGAGGTATTGTTTAAGAAAAAGTTTTTATATGGGGGAATAAAAAAATAAAATAAGTATAACCTGTTGTAACAGATGTTTATTCTATTTGGTTACATATACAGCTTTTTCTTGCCATGGTACTGCCATGTGTGTCATAAAAGCATGTGAATAAGCTTTTCTGATATCTTCTCCATCTAAATTATGTAACGCAGTTGGTACATCTCGCCATGAGCCACGGGCTATTTCACACGTTATTATATCCTCCTCGTCCACTGATCCAGGTGGTAAATAGGCCTTACCTGATGTCATTCTGAGCCAGTTGTTAATTGAACAACAGGCTTTTACAACCAGCTCAGTTGTATCAACATTGAGGTCAATTGGTTTGCTGACAAACCGAAACCTTGTTGCTAAAATGCCGAATGCATTTTCTACCACTCGCCTAGCCCTACTTAGGCGGTAATTGAAAATTCTTTGTTCGATTGTTAAATTCCTTTGCGAATATGGTTTTAAAAGGTTTGATCCCAAAGAGAAAATATCATCACCTACTAAAACCCCTCCCTCTGGCCAGTTTAACGCATTTTTTTCCAACGCAATGTTTAAGGTGGAGTTTTTAAAAATTGTGCTGTCACTAGCTCTACCATCACTTCCTACATCTATGTAGCGAAAGCAGTAGTCGGCATCAACTAAAGCAAATAGAACTATACTGTAAGTCCCTTTATAGTTGAAGAACTGAGAAGTCGAATTTGGAGGTCGTCTTATCTGCACATGTTTGCCATCTATGGCGCCACAGCAGTTAGGGAAGTTCCAGATATCTCCAAACCCCTGCATAATATTTTCCCATTCAGCTTCAGTGTTCGGAACCTACAACCAAAAGTTATGCAGTAGAATAGTGAAAAACAAAACTTAATTTTGCGCTAATATATATGTTTACCAACAGGATTTGGATGCCGTAACTCAAGATGTTGTTGATGGTTCTGAAGACATACAGGAGGAGCAAGACGATGACGGTTCGTCAGAAATGTCAAGTATCAACACAACACGAAAGGAGTCTCCTCCGGTCCAGTCTAAGAAAAGGAGTATAAACAACAGTACCCCACCCACTCGCCCCAATAAATCTTTCAAAACAGGTATGAATACCAAATACCCTTCTCGCTTTGAAGCAGCTGTAAACAAACTGCAAGGTATTGCAGCAATCGCCTCATCGGAGCCCACTGAGGTTATGGATGACCAGTACGACAGATTTGGGAAACACATTGCTTCGCAGTTACGGGAATTGCCCGTACGTAGTTTTGTTATAATTCAAAATCAATTCCAGGATATTATAACTAGAGAAAGGCTGCGTCAAATGGATGTGGCAGTATACTCTTCGTCAACTTCGATCAGCTCTGACAATTTTTTTTCATTCAATAATGATTCTCAATGCTCAAATACAGCAACTGGTGGACTGGACATCGTCCAACAAGCGCTAATGAACATAGGTTCCAAAGACAATGCCAATTACAATAACTAAAATGTGTGATAGAAGCCTAAACCAATGTAATATTGTTGTGTAAAGCACACATTAATTTATCAAGAATAAAGTTTTCAGTAAGTTTTGGCACATTTTCTCTATATTCTAGTATCTTGTTATGTTATCAACAAACAACGTGACATTTAGAAATTTTCCCTTATAACTTTATAATTTACTTTTTTACATTTATAAAGGGTTGTTTCTTATAATTTAAAGTTCAGCTAGGCCAAAATTATTCTTTAGGTACTATAGCTAAGTATGTATTACTATTATTATTATAATATTTGATGAAAACTTCAATAAATTATATGTTCAAAATTTCAATTCGTTATTTTATCTCCTTTTCTACTTTATAAATTAGCTAAAGAAACAAAATAGTGCAACTTACTTTCATGTATTGTTCCAGTACTTGCGATATGGCTCGTAGCACAACTGGCAGAAAGTTTGAAATACTGTTATGAGGTACTCTAAACAGATACTGAAGTGACTTAAGGCTGTCACCACTTGCAAGGTATCGTAGAGTTATTTCAAGTTTGGTACGACATGGAATTGCCTCCCTCATAACTGTATCGCTTTTCTTTATCAGTGGCGTGACCAATTCAAGCAACTCATTGAATTTGGGTACTACCAACCTCATAATATTGTAGTACGATTGAAGGTCTTCACTCGCTAGTTCTTTCATACGCGTGGTAGAGGCACCAAACTTGTGTCTCTTTCCTATCCAATCCCGTACCCACTTCCGTTTATTCTTATTCCTTGCGTTAAGCAACGCCTCGCACAGTTCTCTAACACCAAACAACAATAGACGTCGTAAAGCTTGTCGGCTTATTCCCACTGATGACATGGCAATACTTTAAAACACTCCGCACATAAAGAAGCACCTCACTGTACTCGCCACTCGCCACTACTAGTCGCCTAGTGTGACTGCAGCGAAGAAATTATTGGCGAGTGCGAGTAGTAGCCACTATTAGTAGCGGCGAGCGAAGTCGCTACGTGTGACACGGCCTTAACATACTGCAACGGACAAACCGCCATTCTCAATGGAGAATTTAAAATTGAAATTTTGAAAAAATTGAAATTTTTAGTTAAATAAAAATTAGCCTAATTAGGTTAATTATTAAGTAATTAAGAGTGTTTAGGAGTGTAATATACATATAAAGGAGATAAAGGGAAATAAGCCAATAAAGGATAAGCATGCCAAATTTGAAATAATTACCATGAACCAATAAAATAATAATAAGTATAGAAAGTAGAAAACTTGCTAATCAATAAAAGGTGTAAAAAAGGGTTAAATGTCAAATTGTGTTAACAGATTATGTATTGTAGGTTTAAAAACAAATGTAAAATTAAGTGAGATTTGAAAATTAACATAAAAGGGGGAACTTAGGCCCAAAAAACCCAAAAAATAAAATCGACGACGGACGAGGAGCCATATCTCCGGAACCACAGAAGATAGAACAAATCTGAAGACAGTCTTGGAAGTTTTGGGAAGAAAGAACCCAGGAACCGAAGAAAAATTTTTAAATTTTGCAAAATTGGAGAAAATAAAATTGAAAATTAAGAATAAACTTTCGGAGCGCACAACTCGAGTACCATAAGGAGTACGAATCGAACAAGGACAAATTCAGGAAAGGGTCACCAACAGTATAAGACCAAGAAAATGAAAATCAGACCACAACGAATAACGTTATAGAGATTATATAATTTAAATACCAAAACGATCGAGATTCCTGATATAACCAGAAAGGTCCATGTAAACAGCGGACCGCAATCAAGACGGAGTGTAAACCTGGTGTACTAAGAGACTCAGAGATGAAGCTAAATGTCAAGGATTATAAAATAATAAAAAATAATTAGAAAAAGCCTAATTATCGATGAAATGAGATATACAAAAATTATTAAATAAATCAACTAATAATATGTGAGTAAGAAACATATTTAAAACATGAGAAATAAAAATTTCGCAAATCCTTTGAAAGTTTTTCTTTTGACCGAAGAGAGCTTAAGGGAAGCCAGCTGTATTAGAAATTCTTTTTAGTCTAGATTCAAACACCAAAGAGGAAACATGTCGGGTGCTAAGCAAAATAATTGGTCGGTCACTTTGAACTTAACTCCGGTACAAATAAGCGGGCCGTAATAAATCACAAATACCAGCTAATAAGAAGAGGAAACCGTTCCAATTCAAACAACTAGTGGAAGAAGATTACATCTTCAACCAGGAGCGACTTCCAGGCATATCCAGGAAGGAGTTCTCCGAAAGACCAGAAGGATTCCAGAACAAAGCCAGGAACTCCAGCCAGCTATAAGAAAAAAGAAAGAAAGAAGAACGATATTCCAGTGTCTTTAAGTAACAGAGAATCAAGATGATTATTAAAATAAAGTCCCATATTTAAAATTCATTATTTGAAAACTAAAAAAAAAATAATAAATAATAAATTGATTTAATGTAAACTCAGGGGAAAGTAAGTAAAAGTAGAGTCAGTAGATATTTCAAATCTCACAAAAATTAGTGTAATATTTAATTTGGGTAAATATATAAATATAGTTTCATATGGTTAATTGTTAATACGCTGATACGTCAAATATTCAGAAGTTTTTCAACTTAATTTTGTTTTCAAAATAAAGATGTAACTCTGAAAAAAAACTAATGTAATGAAAGAAAAACATTACAGGAAAGATTTAAACAATGTATTTTGCTCAGTTGAGAAAGAGAACTGTATGTTAAGCCAGTGTTTAAATTGTAAAGAAAAATAACATTAATTTCAATTTCGAAGATGACTATTCTCTTTATTATTATAAATGGAAAACCATTACAAAGGATAAATTAATAAAAACAAAACTAAATTTTTAAAGAACCATCAAGTACAGAAAGTATCAGAAATTGAAATAAACTTCAAGCAAGAACTTAAATTATCCAAAAGGCGTGTTTATTATGTTAAGCATCAGTCAAATCAACTTAAAAAAAATAGATGGTCTTTTCTTCAGGATTGACTTCTCTGAAAACTATGTTGCCAAATACCGCAAAGAAGTCCAGACTGTGCATTTCGGCCCCTCAAAAGAAAACAAATGAATCAGTCATTTAAGAAAGGGCTCATCAAAATTTTTTTCTAAAAATGAGTTTATTACATAAGAACCTTTAGTTAGGATAGATGCATGATTCTGTATTAAGTGGGCTTAATTCCATCACCAGTTATGCAGGATGTTGACTTGTCAAGATGTTAAAACAGTTTGCTGATCCTTCCTAAACCAAGTGAAATGTATATGTACAGCAAAAAAAACTTTAAAAAACGGTTGGTATATTGGATGGTTTTGAATGGGGAAATGAACAGAAGTTTCCCAAAAGCATAAGAGTTTAATTTTTGTCTAGAGAAGGGTAGGTGATCCCAACTTTTAAAAAATGGAATTATTTAGAATAGATTTCAAAGAGAGTTCTAATGTTATGTTCTAATTCATTACATTGCGAGTCCTGCATTAATTGAGGTAAAATCGGATAATTTAAGAAGTATCATTAAAGAAAATTAAATATATCAAGTTGAGGAGTAAAGAGCCAAAATAATAATATTGAGCCTGTGTTAACAATGGAAAATTAGGGGAGAAAAGGGTAACTAAAAAAGTGAAGGAGGGAGTTTATACATCGTCCTCAACATGGCTTACAATAGCAAATTATTTTTAAATCTGTAGATTTTAAACAAACCACTAGTTAAACCAGATTTAGGTGATATCTATCTATATATATATATATATAATGATAAATGTACCCAAGACTGGAGAGCATATTAGTATCCTTGGAGATATACTGGTGTAAGATACCATCTCCATCACCAATAATGGTTTGTACATACATTGGATCTTTCGGTGGAAAAGGTACTTCAAGAGAGCATTGAGTCTAATTGAAAATAATAACTGTGTACTTATTGACAACATGGGAAGCACAGAGGGTATAATGTTACAACCACATGGAAATAGAAAAAAACATACGGAAATCAAGTTCGTAACAACAGCAAAGACCCAAATTGATCAAAGACTATAGGTACAATTAAACCCCAGTGAAGCTCACAGAAATTTAGCCATTTCAAATGTTGAACCTGCAAGGGCTCCAGTTTTACTTCCAAGAGATGGAACACAGGTTCGCAACACAATTGCAAATGAAAAGAGGAAAAGATTGATAAATAGCAATAACATTATTGGTATTTATATATTGGGGAAGAATTAAGGAATTTTGTAAATAAGATGTAATTACTTCCTAGATTTAGTTCCATGCTCCCGTCAACTGAATCATTCAAATTATTTGAAATGGCTTCAAAAGAAGAACGGGTTGCCTTATGTTTTATGATACCACATTCAACTAGGAGATTTCTACGTATCAGTATTTTCTTACCAAAATCCAGTAGTTGAAAATAAAGATTGGATCCATCCAATAATTCCTCTTATGTAAATGATACATCACGAAAGAAAGAGTGAAGTTCATTCAACATTTTTCATATGGGCAAAAGAAATCTGTCCATCAATCAATTATAACTGACTGGGAGCCAACAACTATGTTTAATATACACGAAAAGTTCCTGACAGGGAGCAAGCAATTATGTTTAAGGTACGTGAAAAGTTATACAAAAGTCAGCATTTTTACTGGTTGAGAAAACGAACACATATTACTTGTGACGATATTAGTGTGTATGTGGCACATGTTTGGAATTTGGAAAGTGGCTCAAAAGAAGATTCAAAAAGCTACATAAAAGTCAAAAATTTGGAGCAAAGAATTCAACTTGTATTTTAAAAATATGTGCATGAAGCTGCTTTGAAATCCAGTAAGGGAGAGTTAGAGAAATTTAATATACACACAAAAAGAAGCAGCATTACAATATATAAAGCAGAAAGCTTCAGTGCAGTATTGTTGAAGAGATGTACTGTTAAAAAAGAACTGTCCTCAGCACAAACCTTAGTTCTATGTCTGTACCATTTATATCTACTTTATCGATGAGAAATTATAAAAGCAAACTGCAATTTTAGGAAACTATGTATTGGCCCACCAACTCCAAAATTTGAGAAAAGATCCTTCTGAGGTCCTTCTGCCACAGACACATCTCCCATTAGATAAATTGACCATTGGACTGGGAATCCCCTCAGATCCCTGAAGAGGACTTTACAGATACAACAACATTAGGTTTAGCAAAACTGCTAGTGTTGGAGGGAAATGTATAGTTAATAACTAAATAACAAGTATTTATTGTTTCTGCTCTTACATCAGACGATATGGTTAGGATATTTCCCGAGGAACAATGTACTTGCAAGACAAGAAGAAAATGTACGCACATTCCAGCTGCAAAATTGTCTATTGGAAGGAAAAAATAAAAAAGTAAAATTAACCAAACTGAAGAAGCGAAAAGTAACCAGTCGCCAATTGGGAAAGATTCAATCTGAAGAGATTGAGACCCTGGTGCAGATGACTTTTCTACATGGCAATGAAATTGAAAGTTGGAAAAGTACAGAAAACAAATACAGATACAAACAAAAAAAAGTTAAGGATCCTTCCTCACCTTCACCCGGGAAACAAGTGGCACAGGTCCTAAGAGGAGAAAATGTATCCCCTAATGTAAAAAAAGTTTTTTTTTTTTATTGCTCTTTGCAAACAAATAAAAGTGCAAGCAAAAAATTTTCAGGATCAAAAATAAAAAACCAGACACTGCATAGAAATAAAGTATTTAAGAAATACAGGATACAAAACCATTTTACCGATATATTATGTAAGCTGCCAACAAACCACTCAAAGAAGACCAGCCTAGCACTTCGTTTAAATATACCCGCAAACCTAAACAGGTATTCGACAAAAACTGTCCCAGATTCTAGAGGAGTTTTACCTAGTTGATCAGGTGAGTAATTGCTGCCGGGTAAAAGACATTTTGTACAAAAGGGCCGGGTGAAAAAACAGAGAAGATGGACAACCTGCATGTTTTACAAGTGCAGTACACACAGTTGTACATGGTTAAGTGTATTTTCTATAAATAGAGTTATCTTTCTACTTGGGAAAAGACGGGTTTTTGCTTCTCGAGATATGTGTCATTTTATTTCTTATACTTCGGCATAATCCAGTTAGTGTTAGATATTTGTAAATATTTGATGATTTGTAAATATTACCTTTTCATTGTTAAACTAATTTAGAATTCCAAAGAATTCATCTTTCCTTGATCAGCATATGTTATTTGTTCTAGTTTTAGAATTGAAACAAATTTCAAAAGATGTTGCCTACTTAAAACTGAAGCTGAAAAACATTTATGAAGTTATTGGTACTCTTCAAAAATCAGAGGATAAAAATTCTGATGATGTATCGGAAAATATCCTAAATAACAATTGTTGCATCAACATTATTCCAGCCAATCCTCACACCTCTCAAGAGGAGCTAGACAAATTAATTGGAAGGGAATCTCCTGGACAAGAACTCTTAGTATAAATATTAATTGCGTATCCTACAGCAGGTTTGTTCCGGTGACAGAAGCATATTTTGACGTACCCATATATAGGCCTATATATATTTTTTAAATTTAATTAATACTTGTGAATTTAGAAGAAGTTAATTTAGAGTTATTTAATTTGAAAATACTGAACTATATATCCAATGGAAACAAAATTTTGTTATACAGTACCGTAGTCTGTTTGGAACTTAATAAAAAAAATTTAATTTGCTTATTTGAAATAGTTTGTTAAATGTAGATCTAATATTTTTAAATGATGGTACTCTTTTTTGCTAGTTATTTGGCATTATTTTGGTACACTAATTCAAGACATTACTGTGCTGATCCATCAGTGTCCACTTAATATATTAGACATTTTAGCCTCTGGATCACTATGCAAATTAGTTAATAAAGTTATATTACCTTGCAATCCTTTATATAGTTTATTCATTTCTTGGAGACCTGGTTTAAGCTCGTAAGTGTTTTATCAGTCCTTTAGGCACAAAATTCACAATTTCAAACTATCATGATTATTGTTATTCCTGTCCGTCACAGCCAAATTTTTAACAGAAAAACGTACTTTCATTACTAACTTATTTCAAACATTTTTAGACAATTTTCTCTAGGGATAAAAGCTATTAACGTAGGTGGCACTGTAAGACTTGACCCCAGGGACCATCATAACTTTGTTTTATGATGCCAAAAATACTGTTTTTTTTTAAATTCATATCTATATGCCCAATATGTGTCCACTGTGAACATATTAGTTTTGAATGAAACTCTGATTTCAATGAAACTTGGTTTGATGGTGTAAAGAACTAATTACTACATTGCAAACCAGCATATATATCAGATTATAAAAAGAGAATTTCATTGGGTTTTAAAACTTTTTTAGGGAAGTGGCTCTGGCTAGGTATATATAATTCATATATACAGGGTGTCCAGCTTCTGCTGTCCAAAACTGGTTATTCAGCAGGCCAAAATAAACAAAAATTGTCATATAAACATGTGTGATGGGCTATACAGGACCTGATTCTACATACAAAAACAAGTCTAAAATATAGAGTAACATTTTTTCGATTTCTGCTTAGTTTAGCCGTAATCCGTCATTTTGTTTTTGGGAAAATATTTATAATTTCAAAAACCCTTTGAGATATTTTTACGAATAAAAAAAAATATTTTTTTTAACTTTCCAAATTTCAAAATGGCGGCCATTTGAATTTTTTAATGTCAAATTTCACGAAAACCGGTACCTAAATCAAATTTTTGCAAGAACAAAATTTGTAGTATTTATTAATAAAAATCCAACAAAACATGAATTAATAAAATCGGTTCATAAATAAAGAAGCTTGTGTTTATTTTAATAATTTAGACTGAAACTAATTAATTACATTACATAAATTATTACATTACATTTAATAAATTTAAAATAAATAATAAAAAAATGTTATCGTTGTATTGTTTTAAATTATTTTTTCTACTATTTAGTAACCAAGACAAACTCAGTATTCCACTTAAAAGCACTAATGAATCTTGATTCATTTTATGTCTCCTTTTCACTCCACATTATCAGCTGATATGCATTTAATCAGCTGTTATAACAAATCCATTGTTGTCCTGTCACACATCTTATTGCTGTGTTTTGTTCACATCCAATTGCTGCTTTGACGTTAATGAAACTAGCTCATAATGCCAGTGGATTTTACAAACACGGAACTAGCTGATATTCACTTAATGTATGGACTGGCAGATTGTAATAGAGCGCTAGCTCGACGTTTGTACTCTGAACATTTTCCAAATCGCCGACTGCCTAGTGAAAATATGTTCTTAAAAGTGCACGACCGCCTCACACAGTATGGTTCATTTACCGCTCCGCCTTTAGGTCGAGGTAGACCTCGAACAACAAGAACGTTGGATTTGGAAGAAAGAGTGTTGAAAGCTGTTGAAGACGATCCTTCCTCAAGCACAAGAAGAATTGCATCTGCCGAGGGAGCTGACCACTCAACGGTATGGAGGATTTTGAAAAGCGATCTACTTTATCCATACCATTTCCAACGGGTTCAGGCTCTTTTAGAAGAAGACTACCCAAACAGACTGCATTTTAGTCAACAGATAGAAAATAAATGTACTAGGAGTGCGCAGTTCCTGTCTTCAGTACTTTTTACAGATGAAGCTGGGATCAACCGAAATGGAATCTTGAACTTCCATAACACCCACCAATGGGCGGACGAGAATCCTTATACAATAGTGCAGTCGAGGTTCCAGCATAACTTTTCATTGAATGTTTGGGTGGGTATTATTGGGGATAATTTTATTGGTCCAGTGTTTTTACCAGCAAGGCTGAATGGACTTACCTATTTGCACTTCATTCAGAATGATTTAAATGATGCCATTGAAGAAGTGCCCCTAAACACACGTCAACGCATGTGGTTTATGCACGACGGTGCACCTCCTCATTTCAGAAATGAAGTAAGGACTTACCTGGACCAGCGATTCAGAAATAAGTGGATCGGTCGTGGTGGCCCGATAGCATGGCCAGCAAGATCGCCCGATTTGAATCCGATAGATTTCTTTGTATGGGGATATTTGAAAACAATGGTTTATGGAATGCCTGTAAACAATGTTGAACAGCTGAGGGAGAGAATTGAAGATGGATGTCGGAGGATAAGAGAAATGCCTGGAGTGTTGGAGCGGGTACGAGAGTCAATGGGACGACGATTACAGCAGTGCATGGTCGCCAATGGAGGTCACATTGAACACTTGCTATGAAGGGCAAGTGCCTACCTAGGTGGTCGCCAATGGAGGTCACATTGAACACTTGCTATGAAGGGCACTTGCCTACCTACATGTGGTGTATCCTCTTCATTCCATTGTTTTAAATAACAAATTATTATTTGTTATTTATTTTAAATTTATTAAATGTAATGTAATAATTTATGTAATGTAATTAATTAATTTCAGTCTAAATTATTAAAATAAACAGTTTCTTTATTTATGAAACAATTTTATTAATTCATGTTTTGTTGGATTTTTTATAATAAATACTACAAATTTTGTTTCTTGCAAAAATTTGATTTAGGTACCAGTTTTCGTGAAATTTGAAATTAAAAAATTCAAATGGCCGCCATTTTGAAATTTGGAAAGTTAAAAAAATAATTTTTTTTACAAATGTTACTTACTTTAGTGCAAAATACTTTTGCCAAGTTTTGTAAAAATATCTCAAAGGGTTTTTGAAATAATAAATATTTTCCCAAAAAACAAAATGGCGGATTATGGCTAAACTAAGCAGAAATCGAAAAAATGTTACTCTATATTTTAGACTTATTTTTGTATGTAGAATCAGGTCCTGTATAGCCCATCACACATTTCTGTGACACCCTGTATATCAGATTATAAAAAGAGAATTTTATTGGGTTTTAAAATTTTTTTAGGGAAGTGGCTCTGGCTAGGTATATATAATTCATATATACAGGGTGTCCAGCTTCGGCTGTCCGAAACTGGTTATTCAGCAGGCCAAAATAAACAAAAATTGTCATATAATCATGTGACCTACCTCATCCCGTTTTGTCTGTCCGTTCGTATTTGATTTTCACAAAAGTGAAAATATCTCAGAAATGGTTAAAGATACAATGCTGAACATTGAAGTGATCTAAGTGCCAAAATTAGGTTTATGATTTTTTCACTGCCATGTGATCTAAATGTACGCGCCAATACACTGCTAAAAGATTTAAGTGTCAAATCAGCAAGCAGTTTAAAAAAAATCCAACAAAGTGAGCTGTGTGTATCTCCTGGAGCGCCTGCGGTGCTAGTTGATCTATGTGCCACCTGCCGCGTCGCTGTTGCAAAGACATTCTTATGCTTGTTTACATAACAAAGACTGACGCTTTGTTTACATAATGGCTTTAAATAATGATAATTTAGCAATTCAAGAGCTTTTAGTGAAGACCCCGATACAATTAAGGACTTTAAGAAAAAACAGAAAAAGCTCAGAGTTAGTGGAAAGTGCTACACAACACAAGATAAGAAGAAGACAATACCAGCAAAAGAACCACCTTCTGAAGAGGTTAGTACACTATGAGTTTCTATTAGATTGTATAAACTAATGTTTTTTATACAGTTATGATATACAGAAAATAGTGCGAAATCTGAGAAGGAATACCTAAGCTCAGATCTCATCAAGAGTCGTCTTGTCGCTGCCTTTAAAGTTAAACACCCAAAAAGTCAAGTAAGTCAAAAGTTCTACCGCAAAGTTTTTTTGAAAGATTTCCCAAAACTTTCATTCAAACTACTACTTGCAATACCTACGATTCACTTCAACTACAGTGTAAAAATAGAGATCCTGCTGTTGCCAACAATCCAAAAAAACAGCTGGAGCTCCATCATAGGAAGGCTGAGCAAGCCTTTAAAACAATAAAAGAGGATTCAACCGCAAGCACAATGCCCGATAGCTACACATGTAGTATTGTAATTGATCTTCAAAAAGTGTTTCCTATCCCAAAACTAACACATAGTGATATGTATTATTTGAGGCAACTTTCGTGCTATAATTTCAATATCCACGAGAACGATTCCAATGATGGAATAATGTGTGTATGGCATGAGGGCCAATCAGGAAGAGGTGGTAATCAGATGGCTTCATGCATACTACAGGCCATAAACACGAGAATGCTATCAACCTATAAAAAAACAAATAAAAAACCGAATGTTGGTTTTTTGTACATCTACCTAGTAAGCTTAGGGATTGTCGACTCAATTGAGCATATGTTTTTGGTAACAGGACACAGCTTTTCGGCAGCGGATAGAGACTTCGCAATAATTGAGAAAAAAGCTAACATATCCAAAATACAGACCGTAGCAGATGTTGAAACAGTTATAAGCTCTGTTAGAACAGCAAAACCTTTCAAGGTCTTAAGCATGGCAATTTTTTTCAATTTTGAAGAGGCTTCAAAAAAATCTATCAAGACTCAAGACTTAACAATATCACAAGTTTCATGGTTGAAAGTTGACAAAACTACCCTGGGTATGTCCTGAACAAGAAGAGTTTTACTCAGATTCTCGACTGGGAGAAAATGTATGTACTTAAGAAAATCGTGTCCATGCAAGACATAGTTTCATCAGAACTGAACATCATGCCTAATGCAGTTCCTTTATCAGAAAACAAAAAAAAAGATCTTCTCTCCATGATGGAATTCATTGATCAACCGAACAGAGTTTTTCAACTCAATCCTCAATAATTAAGAGACACTTAGATCACTTAGCAGGTATAATACATTATGGACATAAATCTGTTTGCAAAAGTGTTGTAATAATCATTTGAATGCTTTAATTTCAAAACGATCCAAGTGCCAAAAATTCGTATTTTTTTTTAATTGCAAAGTGATCTAAGTATCAACGCCAATGCACGTCTATAAGATCTAAATGCCAAATAATTTTCTGTTGGTTTTTATAGCCTTCCATAGAATGCGCTGTGTGTATGTCCAGTGGGAGCGCCTTTCAATTCGATCTAAGTGCCACCTGCTTGGAATTGGTTTGTTTACATGACATGAAACTGCTCTGTTGCACAACACTTTGTTATTGTTTTTTACAAGGTTTTACTTGTTTTTGATTATAATTATGATGAATTGTGTTGCATTTACATCTGAGGAAAACAAAAGTGTAGACAGAAAGAGAGGAAGAAAACGAAAGCCATCACAAGAAAACGTTGCCACAAGGAAAAGGCAGCCCAAACCACCACCAATAAATGAGGTTATTAGAATCTTTTTCCTTGCTATACAAAATGTAATAGTAAAACAAATTAAATTGTACACTGCTATAAGCTTTAATTTATTGATCAAAGTGTGTCCTTTTTAAGCTTACTGTACATGGAAAACAAATTTACATCATCTTTCAATACGATACATTGGTTTGTTTTCAGGTTAGCCCAATAGACATTTTTAAGTGCTGTAACCTCTTAGGCCTAGTGTGTATTAGCCTGTTTTAATATTTTTTTCTTGGTTTCAAGACTATCTGCAAGTGATCGGTAAGGTATCTGTTACACACAATATTTATTTCTTTTAAGATAACAGCATAGGCCTAAAATGCTGCAGTTTCAATGAACCCAGTAATGCTTAGCCTAATTATATTTTTTTGTTTCCAGACTATCTGTAAGTGATCGATAAGGCATCTGTTAC
>JAGFPH010009748.1:18547-39913 GCA_018207615.1 Philaenus spumarius | reverse complement strand
TTTAAATAGGGGGTGGCTAAATGTATACGATCAGATCAGATCAGATCAGAGCCGAATTTTTTCCATGCTCTGAGAGCATACCGGAACGGTCGGTTCGGCCCCGTTCTGATCGGATCTGATAGATATAGCCACCCCTCCCGATTGCTCCCGATCGCTCCCGATCAGAAAGGGACTGGGCTATAGGTAATACCGGACTAATTATAACAGACGCATTTTTCGTGTTATTTTTTGTTTTTAATTACTTTGATTGATACTTCTGTTATATGACAACCGTGTATATGGAACTGACAAAAACAACTACAACTTGTTTATTATGCTTTACGAAATTATTATCCTATGCACAGTTTAAGTTTAACAATATTTTTTGTATTTATCTGTCGCTTTTGATTGATAGGATGTGTTCCTATTTTTGTTCGTTTTCTTTTCTCGTCCAACACAATCATCAAAAATTCTTCGTCGGTGTCCGAGCTAGACGAAGAGCACTGTTCTTCCATGATGATTTTGCAATTCACTGAAGTTATAACAGTAACAGGAAATCCAGACTAACTGATGGTGAGGTAGAATGTGCGCGCATCCTTCCGATACATGTCGGAACGTTGCGAATCTGATAGATTTAGCCACTCCATCGGAATTCCGCGACAGACCGGAAAATTCGGCTCTGATCTGATCGTACAAGTATAGCCGTAGCTTTGCTGGAGCAGACCCTTAACAGTCAGTAATGAAGTGCTATAATATTGCCTACCTTGCGCCTCATTACGGTAGTGCCTACTTTGCAACCAAAGGTAATATTAATGATTAAACAATACAGTAACTATTCTGTACAAATACTGTATACATTAAATTATGTTTAAAGAATTCAGTTAACCGTGATGCTTAGTTGCTGTTAATATTTAGTGTATTTACATGGTACATCACTTTGTTTGATAGCAGGAAAATACATGATTTAATAGAGTTGCTCAAATGCAAAGCTATTCAAATTGTTGATAATACCATGGAACCTTTGTCGCTTTGCTTAATTGCATTCAATTTGGACAGAAAGTCCTTTATTGGAATTGTTGTGCTATAGCTTTTATTTGACTTGCTGGTTAGTACTGCAATGCTTAATAGATTTGTAATCCAAAACATATAGATGCCTGTAATGTTTTAAAATTGAAAATGTGCACACAATTCACCATTAATATTAGGTTTTGCCGCTACCTCCAAAAGTCAACACAAAGTACGTGTGCGGAGAAATGAACGGCTTGAAAACGTGCGCGTCACTAACGTATACAACCTGAGGGCACCAGACGCCAAAAATCTAGTAATGAGTTCCATAGGTTTATTTCTAGAAAAGTTAAACATTGCACACATTTTAAATACAGCAGTAAAACGGATGAGAACTAAGTCTTGGAACTAGGGCGATTTAAATTAAAGTATATATTGTGTACTTTATTCAACTTTTATTTAAAAACTATAGACTGTACAGTATATTTGTCTTTCAATATTAAATATACTACTATTAATAATAGATTTGGGATTTTAATTAGTTTTTAAATTAAAGTATTTGTATTGTGAGCTGTTTCAGTAATTCCGTAATTTCTTAGACTGTATACTTGAATAACTGGCGCAACAGGGTTTGTCCGTAAAAGCGTTTTTTTTTATTAATTTTTTTTAACGTCCTGCTGTTTTGCACTTTAAGGCTAATGAAAACGGTACCTACAGTTTTACGTGCAATCCGAACCACAGCCAATGATGTCTGTTAAGAAACCATTTAGAAAATTATTCGGGGTCAATGGGAATTGAACCCGGAACTTTTCCATTGATGGTTGCCATGACAATTGATAAAGCTTTCACGCCTTAACAACCACGGCCATCGTGGCATTTATCCGTAAAAGCGAACACATTTTAGACGTTTTCAAGAGAGATTCAAACATCTCATCCTTATTCTGTTAACACAAATTGCATTTAAGGAAGAAAGCAAAAATAACTACCAATTTATTTATTTAAACTTATTTAGTATTGAAATTGTGCACAGCATAGAGGCATTCTTTCAAAATTACGTAATACCATCAAAAGCCGTTGAAAATATTTAACTGGCATTTACATTAGCCGATTTGTAGCCATTATTATATTTATTACCATAGCAATCGCTGGTGCAGATTGAAAAAATGATTTAAGACCGACAGCTTTAAAAACTACAGATTTTTAGGTTAGGCCTGGCACGACTAATATGGATGATTTAGATACGTATTATAATAATTAGTGTTAGTTTAATTAATTTCAGTTTTGAAATTAGGCTATCAAAGTGCAAAAACATATATGTTTGAGAAACTACCTGAGTCTGGCAGCAATACCAAATGAAATACGCACATTTCGGGTACTTGTGCCAAATCTTTGCATAACATCTCTATTTACAAATATACAAATGTGTTTAATAATACCGAACCAAATAATCCCTGACTATGTATAAGTAAAGAGTTCTAACTAATTTATATACACAGGCCTAGTACATTAAATTACTTTGGTACAACTGTGCTAGCACGCAGTGAAGTCCTTTAATTTATTTTTTTAAATAAAATATAAGTCAATTAATTAGTAAGAAACAAAACACAATTATTATTAAATCAAACAGAAACAAAAAAAAGATGCACAACAATGCTACTTTAAAACATTTTCGATAACGGTTTACAGAAATGAAAATTAGGCTACTAAATCTGACATTTGTAAATCCATAATGAACAAAATTCAGTTTAGCTACCCAGAATTAAATTTAGAAATTTCCAAGGAAACACTTAATTATTACAACGCATTTATAATCAGAGGCTCCAAAAACCTTCTGAAAATTTAAATTCGTAATCATAATATGAAATCTGTAAAATACACAACACAAACTTTCAACTTAAAAAAAAGAATTCAAATTATTATACCCAATCAATTAAAAATGATTAAAAGTTAAAATGTTTTTCATCTAAAATATAATAATACAAATGTTTATAAACTTTAATTGAAAATTTGTGTAGGTTTTAGTTAGGGTATTTTCTCTAAACTAATCGCTCATTTCATCTTTTTATAAGTCAAAAAACGAAAACCAATTTATTTTTTTTAACAACCAACACAAAAAACTAACATCAAGCATTTATAAATCAAAGAAAAGAAATAATTAATCAAGAAATTATTTGTTTATGTCTTTTGCGAAGCTTGCGTTTTAAAATACATTTAACTCGACTCAGAAGATATAGAAATTCGAATCATGTTTTGAATTCAATTCATGAATGGAGAAGCAACGAAGCAATAAGTAAAACCTAATCACGCATATAACTTTAAGTGGGTCTGTGTAGGGATGTAGCATTCACAATTTGCACTTGACTACAAAGACATACATAACCCTCTCTGCGTGCCGTTTGTACGAAATTATTTTAAAATTAAAGGGATATTAAAATACCACCTCTTGTAATAATTATTTACAAATCTGAGTGTACCTATAGAATCGGTCTTGTAAAGGGAATTATAATATTAAATAAACGGTATCAGTTAACTGACACAAACTTTCTCCCAACTTACTGTAGTCAAAATAATATTGTTTTTAATCATTTTATTTTTTACTACTTTTTAGAACAAAACAAAAAAATAATATTCTACCTACGTCAATCGTATAAAAAAATTATTGTCCCAGGCGGGATTCGATCGCGCGACCTTTGAATTACTGGCCGTGCTCGCTACCATGGTGCTACCCCGTGCGGCCGCCACCGCGATGCTAGATTGACAACACAAACTTGTTTATTTTTAAACATTTCCCCATAATTATAAAACGCCGAAGTTTTGATAAAAGCGGGTGGTGTCATTTTGTTTGGCATCTTAAGCACTATAAATACTGAAAATTTGATCAAAATCGTTAGAGCCGTTTTTGAGAAATTTGCATTTTTGTCGTTTTTTATGGGTTTTTAGGGGTAAATTACCCTTAAAAATTAAAAATTCCAAAAGATGAAAAAACGCCTGGAGATATTAGGGTTTAGTACCTACATACCAAATTTCATGAAAATCGGACCAATAGTGTCCTCTCTGGTCGTGTATACATCCAGACAGACTGACAGACAGACACCACTCTAAAAACACTTTTTTGGGTTCAGGGAGCACCAAAACAAAAAATTCCACTAAAAATATTTTTGGGTTCAGGGAGCACCAACACAGATAATTGCACTAAACAATTTTTTGGGGTTCTGGGAGCACCAAAACAGATAATTCAACTGAAAATTCAAATTCGAACATTTTTACGAAAACAATACTTTATCCATATACTACGTATAGGGTGGAGAAAGTAAAAATTGTCCAATCAAATTTTGAAGTGGTCATGCCAACTTTATTATCCTAACTGGTATTCTAAACCTATTGATACTTTTATTTTGTTTTGCACTCAAATAAATAGATTTATCAATTTGTTCTATTAAAAAAAGTTGTATATCTATATATAAGTAAAATACTATTCACTCACTGACTCATCACGAAATCTCAAAAACTACCGAACGGATTGCAATGAAATTTGTTATGTAGCTTCCTCTAGGGAATTAGGTGCTCGCTAAGAAAGGTTTTAAAAACAAACGAAATTTTAGGGGGTTTTGGGGGGTCAAAGTTACTAAAAAAAACCACCGAACGGATTGGAATGAAATTTGTTATGTAGCTTCCCCTAGGGTCCAATGTGCTCGCTAAGAAAAGTTTTCAAAAAAATTTGAAATTTTAGGGGGGTTTGGGGGGTCAAAGTTACTAAAAATCCCCATAGCAAATACAAATTGTAATATATTTATTGATATATTATTTTGTTAATATACCGGGTGTCCCACGAAGAGGTCCCTATTTTTGAATTGATATGACAGACGTATAGAGCGCGCTACAGACTTGAAATTCTACAGTCGTGACTAACACATATGTAAAAGAAATACCCCTGAGTATCAGTTAATTCTGACTGATCCAAACAAAATGGCGGAAAAACAAAAAAACAAACAAAAATCAGCAATTGTATTTTAAGGGTAAACCTACTTTTATTTAGAATAGGAACAGCTACAGCTGTTTAGACTATTTTAAATCTATCAGCTGACTGCGTGTATCCACAATAATGAACATATTTGGTAATAAACATTGGCATTTGTTATTAAGTTGCATTGTAAAGTGTCTTATGTACCATGCCGTTTTCAACTGAGCAAAAAGTGAAATGTTGTTCCTGGGCTATTGCCTTTGAAAATGATTATGAATCAATAAGGTGTTTTAGGGAAAGGTACCCAGGTGTAGTTCCACCGTCAAGGAAATCTATTCGTTAGTGGAAGACTATCCTACTAGAAAAGGGGTCAATACAAAAAAAAATACTATAGATCCTTCAACATAGAAAATGAAGAAATCATATGTGCTGCTTTCATGGAATCTCCAAATACGCCTAATTCAGTAAGAAAGGTGGAATCTGCTACTGGGATACCGAAGTCATCTGTCCAAAGGTATGCCAAAAAGAACAAAATCAAACATCATAAAACTCATTTAGTTCACGGACTGGTTGAAGATGATCCTGACAGACGATTGGAATTTTATTCGAAAATAATTGAAAAGACTGACGTAGATGGAAAATGGCATGAAGGAATCGTGTTTTCAGATGAAGCAACATTTTATCGAACAGGAACTGTAAACAGGCACAATTGTCATTATTATAACACAAAAAATCCACATATCTTACAAGAAGAGAAATTAAAATCAACAGGTATAACAGTTTGGGCTGCTGTTACCAAGGATGGTGTTTTGTCGTATGACATATCCCGACAAACAATGACTGGAGAAAGGTATGCATCAGTTTTAAGCAATCACATAGTTCCACATCTTTCTCAGCCTGAGATGAAAGACGTTTTTTCCAACAGGATGGAGCTCCTCCGCATTATGCTAATGTGGCCAAAGCAGTTTTGGACCAAAATCTTCCTAACCGTTGGATAGGTCGTGGCAGCAGCTTCATGGACTGGCCCCCTAGGTCTCCAGACTTGACTGTTTTGTGACTTTTTTCTGTTGGGCTTTTTGAAGGAGAAGGTTTATTGTCATAACATTGCGACAGACGATGAACTAATGAGGTTGATCGAAGAGGAACTGTTGTTGATACCTCGAGAGTTGTTCAGCAAAGCGTATGACTGTTTTCTATTTCGTTGTCATCAATGCATTGCGATCGATGGACAGCAGTTTGAATAAGGTTTATGGATCAAATAGATTTAATTTATTTATGAGTTACTTATATCTTTAATTCCCTAACGTTGTTAAGTGCTTAGTAACATCGTTAAAATTCAATTATTATGTTGTAACACTTAAGCAAATAAAACTATTTTAACGAAAAGGTACTATTTCTTTGATATCCCACCATTTTGTCCTAATGTGTCAGAATTAATTGATACTCAGGTGTATTTCTTTTACATATGTGTATGTTAGGACTGTTGAGTTTCAGGTTTGTAGAGTGTTCGGTGCATCTAATATATTAATTCAAAAATAGGGACCTCTTCGTGGGACACCCTATACATTGAACTTTGATTTGTCTACCCGTGCCAAGCCGGATCCGGCCAGCTAGTGTTATTTATAATTTAAAGGACCGAATTAATCTGCAGAAATTAGAACTCCAAATTTCTTTTAAATGTCTTTGCCTGATAATAATTCACACGATGATCTAACATTCAAAGATTAGTACCACCAAATTGTTTGAAATAATGTTTGACCTGTTATTGATAATTTACAGGGCAATTCAATCGTAAGTGTTTAGCAGCACCAATTTGTTTGAAACGTTTTTTAACTGTTAATGATAATTTACAGGGCGAATCAATCTTCAGTGGTTACTACCACCAACTTGCGAGAAACAATTTTTTACTGTTATTGATAATTTGCAGGGCAATTAAGTATTCAGTTACTGGTAATTCGTTCGAAACATTTTTTTAGTTAGAATTGACAATATACAGGTCAATTAAATTTTCACTTATTAGTACCACCCACTTTTGCAATATTTTTTAGCTAATATTAATAATTTCAGCAATTAGTACCACCAATTTATTGAAACAATTTTCAACTGTTGTTAGTAATTTACTGAGCAATTTATTATTCATTGGTTAGTACCACCAATTTATTTGAAACAGTTTTTCAGCTGTTATTAATAATTTACAGAGACAGCGATTAAATTTTCAGAGATTAGTAAACAATTTTGAGCACCTCAACACATGGGTGAAAAAAACTCCATACTCTAACACAAGGGAAAGGTATTGCATCCAAGCTGTTTCGTGGAATTAATTTTGTTTTGATTATAATGCACTGCGCAATATAAATGAACTATCAATAACTGTTAGACCGAATATGATTACATTTTTCAGATCATATTAACGTTATACGCTTCGAATGACACTCCAAAGATATCATTTTTTTATTCGAGATTCACAGACACTTTTTTTAAGAATAGTGTAAACATACTGTAGTGACCTTAAAACATAAATTTATATTTAAAACAATTTATTTTATTTTTGGACGTAATTGACCGAGCGAAGCGAGGTCTCTGTTTTAGTTCGATCGTTCGGCTTTTCGTCTGTGTGTCTGTCTGCCTCACGATTACGGCCAAACGCCTTGACCGATTGTGATGACTTTTTGCATGAATGTTCCTTATTCCTAGGCCGAGCGATGTAAATATACGGTTTTCTCCATTTTTCATTTTTAACTCCTTAAATAAAATAAAAATGGCGGCCACACCGTTTCTCTCCGTGTAAGCTTTTTTTCCAAAACCAGTTTGTGGCTTAATCGTAAATCGAATTTAAAAACTAATAACATTTTGAGGGTAGCAAATTTGATTTTAAACAAAATTGTATTCTTGATTTTTTCCGAATCTCTAACGGTAAGATCACAAAATGGCCGCAAACTTCAAATTTGTTAAAAATCGTCCACGTTTTTGTACTTACCATGTTTTTATACGTTTATTCTAAACCAATTCAAAAGTGTTCCATAGCTTTTTTTTGTAGATAAAGGTTCAAATAACTCATATATGTCAGTAAAAAACTTATTGAAATAAAATTAACAAAGTTATTAGCTCAAGAAACAAGCATGTTCAGTAACGAAAGGAAAAAGTTCAACTTTAGGCCTACATAAAAAGTAGTAAAAAATGTTTGTAACTTTTTCATAAATGTAAAAAAGTTTTGTAATTTCGTTCTAAATAGAACTGTATTAAAATATTTATCAATTTCAAATTTCTTATTTTGAAAATACCAGTTTTTATGTTTCTACTACAAGACTGCTAACAAAACTAAGAATATTTTGAATAGTAATTTAGAAATAATATATCCTTTGCCCAAAAATGACATATTATTATAATAAAGTGTAGAGAATAAATCAAAGAATTGAACTGTATACTTTAAAATTATTATTCTATAAAATGATTTGACTTAGCTTTACTTGAATTACAAAATGAGATGAAACAAATGAAACCTCGCGGCGATAAAGGACATACAAAAATGACCGTTGGACAGCGTGGGAAGTGTTGCTACATGGGTTGAGATCACTATCAAGTCGCTTTAACATCATTTGTTTTCATTATTTCTAATATTGGAATATGATATGGAACTGTAAATACATTGTTAAGTTTTATTTATTTAAGTATGTAAATATTTAATTCTAAGTTTTTCCTCAATAACGCGGTATAACGTATTATTAACCTAAATAAAGCACATTGCCCCCCAAAAGAAAACCTTTAGCAGTTAAAGCTCAAGAAAAGGAAAAAACGAGAACTAGAAACCCCGGAATCGCGGGAATTACAAAATAATGTTTCACTGGCTAAACCTTCTGCTTACTTCCTTACTGGCACACTATTTTTAACCTAAGCTCAAAACCATAATTTTGTTATTTCAACGAGCGAGGTCTACTGTTCACAGAACTGCTAGTAGAATAGCTTCCCTATAATGTGAAGGTAATAAAATAACTATGTTACTTTCTACTTAATGTAACTGTATATGTTACATTTTATCGTGCTAGAGTTGAGTATAACAACGCACAACTAACCATGTATGACCTATGTTTATTCATATACAACTCTGTAACGGTAAGGAGATTACGTTGCCGATCACAGTCAATGTGGTAAATTTAGGCTTACATGTGAAGGTAAAATGACGTAAACAACTCGAAGTCGCGAATTAGAAACAATATTCAATCACAAAGAAGATTAACGATGCTTTGCTGCAATTAATTTATGAATGCTAAATAGTAAAAATACTGATCCACGTAATGTTGCCGCATGATTAAGTTTTAATTGTTGGTTCGTTGCTCCTCCATTCATGAAAGGTAGGTGTTCAAAACGTGATTCGAATTTCTATATCCAAGAAACTTTTTCTTTTTCTTAAATTTATTAATGCTTGACGCTATTTGCTCCCCCCCCCTCTCCCTCTCGCCCTCGGCCATACCAACACAAACAATAAGCACACAACAAGGAAAACTAATATGCGTTTCTATCTTTCTTGCGTTAATAAATTCGTTTTCCGTTTTAACTTAAAAAAAAAAAATAAGCATGCATATGTAGCTTAGAGGAAAATATGCTAACATTTTCGGAACCTACAAGAATATATAACTAGTAGTTCTGTGAACAGTAGACCTCGCTAGTTGAAATAACAAATGTGGTTTTGAGCTTAGGTTAAAAATATTGTGCCAGTAAGCAGAAGGCTTAGAAAGTGAAACATTATTTTGCAAATCCCGCGATTCCGGGGTTTCTAATTATCGTTTTTTTTTCTTTTCTTGTGCTTTAACTGCTAAAGATTTTCTTTTAGGGTGCATTGTGTTTTATTTAGGTTAATAATGCGTAACACAGCTGAACACGTTGTGGGATGTCATTAAAAATTGTATATACGAATATATACATGTGCTAGCTGCCCGATCCGGCTTTGTACGGATAGGCAAATCAAAGTTAAATGTATATTAACCAAAAAACAATATATCAATAAATACATTACACTATGTAAACGTATGGGGATGTTTAGTAACTTCGACCCCCTCCCCCCCGAACCCTTACCGAATTAAAGGCGGTAAGTCCTAAATCTAATAACTAGTTAATTTACTACCTCGGCCATGTTAAATTACATAACTTAAGGGTCTTCTATAACTTGCGTAAAACAGCAAAAATATGCACTTCGTATTACCGTGTTTCGGACGCCGTTTTTCACCCTAAAAAGTTGTGAAACATCTTAAATTGTTCTTAAAGGCTTTGTGCTTTTGTCTTATATCTCATAATTGAAAGAAATAGTCGGCAACTCCTTTTAATGAACAGTTTAAATGAGTAAAAAACGATTATTTTTAACGCATTTTTTGGGAGTTTTAAGCAATAATTTCCATATTTTAAGCTAACACGTAAAAAATATAAAGCCTTCTTTATAACTTAAAGTAGTTTCCCAGATTATTAATTTATAAATAGAATTCGAAACACGTTATTACGAATGCATGTTTCAACGATTTTGCGGCTTCAGTCAGACCTTTTGTATTGAAATCATACTGTACACTCGGGAGTTTTCTTTAAGGTATAGAAGAGCCTTAAATACAATTCAGCTGCAATAAGATTATTGTTAACAACTCATTGCATTTCCCTGTGCTTGTTTGCAAATACAACATTTTCTATACAAAACCATTTTTTCACTCTTTTAATACAAAACCAGATTTAAAATAACTTTTACGTTTATAATTTGAAATATTATAATACAATTCCGCTAAACATATTGGAAATATTCGTTGAAAAATTATAAAAAGTTTATGTTTTAATGGATATTTTAAATAACTTATTTTCAGCTACTACCTTTACGAATAACGGGGGGGAAATCTATAGGGGAAACTACTCTAAACTTTAAAAAAATATTTTCCTAGAAAGGGCGGAAACATTTAGAATCGCCAAGTCAATTCGCCTCAAATACCTCATTATTGTAATAATTGAGAACTACTTGTCAGGGATATATTTCTAGATATCAATATCCCAAAGACTTAAATAATAAAAATAAAAAAAAATAAAACAAATTAAAGAAATATTCCAATATTAAAAGTAAGTAAGTTAAGAAAAAATCTTTGCTCTGGACAGTTAACAGATTAAAACTGATACTATCAACACACGTGTAAACTATTTAATTAGGTTACGTTCCCAGACATTTCAATCAAGTCAGCAGCGTTAGAACAACTTGCTCTGAAACAAGTGAAAAGATTCATATTTCTTTTCACATAGCTTTAGCGATCAATGCAGTATATCGTGAGAATGGTTTCACAAGAATTTACAAACAGGCAAATTTAAACAAAAATGAAAGGCCAATGGGAGATGAGAAAAAAAACTTTAGTGAATAGGAAGACTGTTTTTCAAAAGGACGCGGTAGCAGCAGTAGGGAAAGAGCGTGGATTTTTTTTTTTTTTTTTTTTTTTTTTTTTGTGTTTAACGTCCTACTTAAGGTTTTGCACTTAAGGCTAATGAAGACGGTACCTACAGTTTTACGTGGAATCCGAACCACAGCCAACGATGTCTGTTAAGAAACCATTTAGAAAATGGTTTCTTAACAGACATCGTGGAAAGCGTGGTCTTATTCTAAAATCATTTGAACAAGCAACACCTAAAACCCGCTACAAAACAACTAAGTACATTTTACCTTAAAATACAAAAATTATTTAAAATCAATCATCAAATAAGAGTCAATCATCGAGTAGAAATCACCAAGTTTAAAATCATCAATCAAATTAAAATCAATCACCAATTTCAAAAGGCATCGCAGGAACCAGTGGATAAATAGTGTTCAGTGAATGTGCGAATATAGATAAATTAATTTCAATAAAGTGTTAAATAAAATAATTAATAAAATATATAGTATCAGTTCAAAATTTAGTGAAAGGGGAAATCACAAATATGTAAGTAAATTAAAAATTTCAATTTATGTTAAGACAGATCTCGAGGTTAAGCAAATTTAAAGAAAATCAAAATCATATCCAGATAATTAAAGTAAAATCATAAACAGATAGTAAATGGAATAATATAAATGTAATACAATAAATTTATAATTTAAGAGCAACAATAACTAAGCAATTTGGTCGGGTCTTCTTTATAGAGAATTAGCTGCCAAGGATTTTACTAATACCTAATAAGCAATTGAAAGGAGATTCCGATTCAATTAAAAAGATCAGAAACTGCTGTTTAGGATAAGGTTTTAAAGTAAAGAATTATGTTAATTTAATTAACAAACTTTTAATTTCAAATATTTTATACTATGTTTAGTTTTTAACCTATTTTAATAAAGAATAAGTTTTATAAATTAAATATTAAGGAGACTGCATAATAATTAAATAGTACAGTCTCCCTTAACAACATTATAGATTACGTATAATAATTATCAAAATATCCTGGTAAAGTTAGTTTAGTAGATTCAGCAACTTATCATTAAGTAAAGTTTAGAGGAAGAGACGAATTGAGAAATTAAACATTAAGAAATTCTATATTAAATAATTTGTACATTTCTTAAGAACAATTTTCATTAAATACCATGTTAATTTCAATCCTTTTTCAATAAATTCAATTTTAAAAATTCTAAATGTTATTAATGTAGAAAAGGTGTAGCTATTAAATTAGTCATATGTCATGTACAATCTCTTATTATCAATTATACATTTAATACAAACTATTAACGTCTCTGAAGTTATTTCAACCAATTAGTTGTAAGTCAGACCTCTCAAGCCAAGCATAGATTGATTCGTAAGTCGAATCTGGTGGAGCCCCCAAATAAGACAAACCATACATGGTTTAAAAGTTATAAACCTCATAAAGGTAAACATAAAAGTAAAAATAAACCTTACATGAAAAAGTCACCCAGATCAAAACATTAATCTTACATACTGTATTACCATACGTAATTTATATGATTAAAGCATAATTTTAATTTATACAAATTGACATGGGTTCAAAATTTTAACTGAATTATCCCATCAGATCGGCTCTTAAACTCGGGCTCTTAACTGCAGGAAAAATTGCTACATTACTCGCGCAAGTGTCTAAACCATTGAGAAGCAATTTTTGCCACAAGTTGTAAGTGTTCTGCAAGCTCTTTCACGAGGTGATGTGGTGGTTAGGTACAGTTGAAAGAAAATCCAAGTACACGTGATAATACATCCAAGCAATTTTAACTTGCGCAACTTGCTCAACTCTTGTCGAAAATACCAGTTGGTGTTGCGCTATGTCACGATATAAGAGTGCAAAATATCAGCAAACTAAATAAAAATGCACTTCTTTTCATTATTGCATATATTTTTATGTAAATCGCCTTAGAATAGAATTGCAATTTTTTTTTATTTAAACAATCAGACAATTTCAACTCATTGAATTGTGATTAGAGTAACTAAAAAACAAACTTTAAGTTTTCATAATGAACACAGTAATTTATTTTTAATTAAGGCTAGTAAACACTGTAATATTTAAATAGTTTATTTACAATTAAAATATAATTAGCTCTAAATATGAAAATAGAACAAAAGATTCACTAACAATAGCACAAATTAGTATACCAAAAATATAAAAAAAGCTATTTTTTCAAAATGTATATATTATGAAGTCGAATAATAATTTTTTCATTGGTTTACTTCCTCAAATGCTTCATTTCCCGTCAATTTATGTAGGCGGTTATTTTTCAAAATATCTCAAAAATTCATTGAAATCGTTAATTACAAAAAATTGGAGTACATCAAATTAAATTGATTCAAACTAAATGTACGTTTATTATTGTTTACTTTCTACATACTTTTAAAAATAGTATTTTAACACAAATTTACACGATACGCATACAACTTTCAGTTAGAGTTTTTTAATCAGTAAAGATAGCACATGATTGCTATAATCCTTCTACGTAGTGTTCAACAGAGTTTAGGCTCAAGTCTTTCGTCTTAAAAATTACAGTGTTTAATTTTGCCATATACTTTACATTGTTTTTGTTATCTATAGAAGCAGATTTCTCAGCAGCAAGTTATTAATCTAGATCAGGGAAGCACTTTTTAGACCTGCAACTTGTAGTGCCAGCACTAAGGACAATATTACTTGCGACACTACTAGCAACACTGCTCACCCACCAATTGGTTTTCCCCCTTACATTAGCAATTGGGTTTTTACTGTCGGACAGAAAATTTCCCTCAGATGTTAACCCTCAGATTTAGGATTGGCTCTGGTGTTTTTGTGCCTCTATTCGCAAGACTGGTGTGGTGATTAGAATGCCACGAAATAAAACATGACAATTTCCTCAAGATCGTTACTTAAAGTGTTTCTTGTGTAGATTTACTTTCTCACTATACTATAGTATAGAGAAAGTATAGCGATCGCAAAAAAAAATCAATGTTGAGATTTTTGTGAAAATATCCGTTTTGGGACCCTCTGAGTCAAAAAAAAAAAAAAATGGTTTGTACAAAATGTCTGTCTGAATGTCTGTATGTATACAAAGCTAGAGCGAAAACTATTTGATCGATTTCAAACAAATTTGCACCAGACATGTCAAGTAGGCCTGTATAGATGCACGAAAAACGGTTTTGAAAATTTTTGAAAAACAACCCAGTTTTTGGCAAAAAAAATCCTAACAAAAATCAGTTGTTATTTTTTTATAAAAAAACGGTTCTAACGATTTTCATAAAATTTGACTTATTTGTAGCCTTTAATGTGCCCTACCATATGCAAAAAACAGCATCTTTCTAAAAATTCTCGATTAGCTCATAATAATAACTGATTTTTGGGGTTTTTTGGCCATAAAGGGGGTTGTTTTTCAAAAATTTTCAAAACCTTTTTTCGTGCTTCTATAAAAATGCTTAATTAACGTGTTTGGTGCAAATTTGTTCGAAATCGATAGAATAGTTTTCTCTCTAGATAATAGTAATAATAATATGTATTAGTTATACTTCTACTTTAATAAAAAATCACTTCTCCTATCCCACCCTACAAGTCACAGTGAATCTGTTTAGTAATTTAAATATGTTTGTGAGAAAGTATGTGCCAGTTCCTGGTACCGTTTATTTCTATTAAGACCACTTAAGTTCTCAGATTCCCATTCGTATACTAATAAGAATAACAAACAGTATTTAATTAGGACTACTCGAACCATGACAAACCAGTAATAACAGTTGCACCTAACAATTTCTTCCTATGCATACCACTTAGTAAACCAAGTAAGTCGGTTATAAATAATATACAAGAAATTTAAAAAA
This sequence comes from Philaenus spumarius, assembly GCA_018207615.1. Taxonomy (NCBI): domain Eukaryota; kingdom Metazoa; phylum Arthropoda; class Insecta; order Hemiptera; family Aphrophoridae; genus Philaenus; species Philaenus spumarius. The sequence goes on along the minus strand of JAGFPH010009748.1, from coordinate 24,718 downwards.
TGTAAAAACAAACTTCCCTGACCATTATCTATTTTCTTAAATCCGTTGACAGTTTCCGCATCCAATTATTTCTTTTCCTTTAAAAATCAAAAATTTAATTTAATTTCTCCAAAATCCATAAAATTGTATTTCCTTATCCTAAAAATTGTTTTGAATTATTTTACAAAAACTTTTTTAACTTAAACAAGAAGAGGGTTATTGTATGAATCGATTATTATTAGCAGTATTGGCTAATAAAACTAGAGCTATTTTTGTGACAACTGTTGCATAAAATTATTAGTTACTTTCACAAATGTAGCATGTTCGAGGTTTTATTAGTTAGCATTGTAGTCATACAAAATATTTTAGGATTTTGCTACTTTTTAAGAACCCAAATGTTGCAGAAAATGTTAAGAGATTTCTAAGTTTCAAAAAATAAACACTGTATCAGATTAATACCTATAATTTTAAAACTTATTTAATGGGTGATCATAATGTAGACTTTACGCAACGTTTGGTAATAAAATGTTGCTGATTTTACGTCATCCGCAAGACCAAGGACGCTTGAACAGTAAAAAACTTGCATGGTGTGCGGTGATAGCCAGTCAGTGATTTTTGTAAAAAATAAATACAAAATAATTTCAATATCATCATCTTATAATATGCTATATTGTAAATCACATATATTATTTCTCAAGGCCATTTTTTTGTCGGTACGCCATAACTTCCTTAATACATCATCAAATTACATGAATGAGGCATCATTTTAAAGCTTTCCTGAACAGCTACACCGGAAAAATATACAAAATACAATTATACGAAGAAAAAAAAAGAAACAAAGAATCCGAAAGTAACAGTGATGTAAGAACAAGTAAGTTATAGGTATATTTTCCTGGCGTTGGCAACACTGATGATAACAATACCCAGTTGGACAGGTGCCGTTTCGCTACTACATTGCTATTTTTAATTAATTGTAACTTCAAACATAGTATTTAAAGAGGTCCTGTAAACACTATGTAAATATCTTAAACTTATGTTTAAAAAAATAAACAATATACAATTTAAACACATATATTCTTTACTTCAACCCTCACCTATGCCCATGACGCAATAAATACGCACTATACAATACTAAATATACGGCATGTACTTTAATTAAGTGGGATTTAAGTAAGTAATGCGAATGCTTCGTACGGGTCAGCTAGTAAATATTTAGTTTTACTTGTGAGCAGATGTACTTGATAGAATAGAACTTGAACATAGAATGTCAAAACTAATAGGCCTACGTTTATTACGTTGTTCTATAAGCAGGCGCGGATACAGGGGGAGGGTCATGGGGTCATGACCCCCCCCCCCCCCCCCTGATTTATATGTTTGATTTAACCCTTCAAGCGCCAAATACACTATACAGTATTGTCATCTCAGCCCGCCGAGCAAGTGGCAGGCAGCATTATTGTATCGTTTGATTGTGTCGAATATTTCACCTACTATAAATCATCCAATCTCAATAAAACAAAAACAGTTGGGAAAGAAATGTTTTAAACATTAATTTTTGTATTTACAAATTTGTTCTAAAACGTATATTTGCATATTATATAATCATCGTTTGTAATTGCAGTTGTCTAAAAAGATGACGCAGCGCAAGAAACAAAAAGAAAAGACACAAAACTTTTCACTTTTCTAATACTTATAATCGTTAGACAGACTTATAAGGTCACCTTTGGATTCGTCAAGATTTGAATTTTCTAACATTGTCTTCCAATCATTCGTCACTTATATTTTTTTAGATATGAAGTTTTCTGTAAACCCTTAAGATTTTACAGTTTTTCAACCAATGAGCAATATTTTGTATACAAGCAAATCGATATACTTGTACATTAATGTTTATATGGATTTTAGTGTAAATTCTATATTTTCGTTTGATATAAGGAAAACCTGATTTTCTGATTTACTGTTCATGGGCTACAGCTATAGGTCTTGTATGTGAAATATGTACCATTGCGCCGATTGTCTTAGCGCATTTAGCCCAGCCAATAGAGCAAAAAGAAGTCTAATTTTGTTATTGAATTTAACAGCAAGCGACATCAACAGTGACTTTAAGGGTAGCACAACAAAAACTGTCAGGCAAGAAGCTTTTGCGCATTTTGTATAAACAAAAATTACAATACACTAGGACTTTTTGGATTATTCGTTAATATTATAAAAAATGATGAATTAATCACGATACTTCCAAAAACCCTACAAATAGTTTTTTATAGACCCTGATTAGACCATTTTCCAATGAAAAAATTCGGAAAAACGCTTAAAAAATAAAAAATTTTTAAAGTTCATATCTTTGTTAGTTTACAATATTAAGGGCAGATTTTTTAGAAAATTATTGTTTATTACGTGTTCTTCAAACAGGAAGAAGATGAAATTTGTCGCATTAATAGTTTTTGCACAATTGCAGTATAAACAATGTAAGCCATTATCTAGCATGATGCGCCCAATTAACCTGAGTGGCCCGTTTTAAATAGACATTAAAATCGATAATTCGTACATCTGCCATTTTTTAATAAGATTTATAAAGTATAATAAAAATGCTTCAGAACATAGCGCGAAAAGCGTAAATTTGCGGCCGACGCCGATAGTAAATTTGCCAGAAGGCGGTAGTGACGGAAACAGCAGCCTGATGCGGGCATTTTCGTTCTCTTTTCCTCAGCATTAAGCAAGATAATAGCCTAAATTGTTTATACTGCAATTGTGCAAAAACTATTAATGCGACAAATTTCATCTTCCGCCTGTCTGAAGTACACATACCAAACAATAATTTTCCAAAAGATCTGCCCTAAATATTGTAAATTAACAAAGATGTGAACTTTTAAATAATAGTAATTTTTAAGAGTTTTCTTACTTTTCTCAGTGAGAAATTGTCCGATCGAGGTTTTCAAAAACCATTTTGTCGGTTTTTTTAATTCTCTAGAAATGTTTCGTTGGAAGTATCGTGATCCTTGCATAAAATCAACGAACAACCCAAAAAGTCCAAATTGTTATTTTTGCTTAACGCTGTATGGAGTTGTATGACTTCAATAAGTGAGAGCTTGTGTTAAGTTGTTTTAAATTTAGTGAATAAAAGTGGATATAATGATCGTGTTGTGGAGTTATGATTTTAGTACCGTTCCTGTTAACTCTTTAATAATTAGGGTTTATTTTATTCTTTAATCTGCAAGAATCTCTTGCTCTTTCAAGAAAATATTTATGGCCTACAAATACATTAACAAAACTATTCCATAGAGTTTATACATATTTTTTAATTCCCCAGACCCGTTGTTGTTAAATTATTTTTAATGTTGTTTTCGACTTCTTATGATGACCCCTCCCAAAATGAAATCCTGTATCCGCCTCTGTCTATAAGAATATTACATTTAAAGGAAATCGACTGTAGTATGGTTGAAGTTAAATGTTGAGGAATTTAATCATTTAGTTAGTAAACACAATTTAAAAAAAAAAAGGTTGTAGTTATAAAAATACGTTCTTTGTTCTTTATGTAAAAGGTTGAGTTTAGCGGTTAAAATTTGTATTGTATAATTAATTTTCAATTGTACTATTAAGACAGACTACCTTCGCAACCCATTGGTGTCTGCGTATATTTTGTGGTATTTTAAATATATGTCCACAAGTAATCGTTGCCTAAGATTAAATCATAAATTTAATTTCTTAATCAAATTATTAATTTTACGATATAAAATGAGTTGCAATAAAGGTTGAAAATAACAAGAATGGCATAGGTCTACTTCTAAACACTAACCTAACCTGCAAATTCAAAGCACTACATTTAAAAGTATGAAATCACATTTGAATGGAAGTATTAGAGTAAACATGATTAGGCCTATAGTAACGACACTGAACACCTTAATCAACTGATGAGCCGTGTACTTTTAACGGGGGAAGCTTTTTTTTACTATTTATTGGAATAAACTATCTTTTAATTCATTTGTTAATTTCAGTATTTCCCCCACCAACATATAAGTATAGGCCTACACATAATAATTCAACGACTGCACAGTTTTCACGTAATTTTACTTAATAGTTCAAATTATATAGTCTATGGATAATTAAAAGAAAAACATAAACTATTCTTACATCAAAGTTCTCCAAGTAAAAATAGGCATTTTGTAACAGCTTAAATTGATTGTTCTAATTATAAATTCCGAGGACAGAGTACATCGTTATTACGGACATGTTACACGAGTAACTTGAATTTGTATTCTAATCTATACTTATAAAAGCCAAATACCATTGACTCACTGACTCATCACAGTTTCTCCAAAACCACGAGGCCTACAAACATGAAATTTGGCACTAATACTCTTTATAAGCTCTAGACGCGCACTAAGAAAGGGTTTCCGAAAATTCAAAATTTTAGGGGGGTTTTGGGGGGTCAAAGTTACTAAATCACGATTTATCAAAACCTACAGAACGTATTGGAATGAAATTTGGTATGTAGTTTCCTCTAGGGTCATAGATGCTCGCTAAGAAAGGGTTTCAAAAAATTCGAAATTTTAGGGGGGTTGGGGTGATCAAATTTATTAAAAAACGATTTCTTCAAAACTACGGAACGGATTGGCATGAAATTTGGTATGTAGCTCCCTCTAGGGCCATAGGTGTTCACTAAAAAAGGGTTTTAAGAAATTGGAAATTTAAGGGGGGTTTGGAAGTTAAAAATTACTAAATCACGATTTCTCCAAAATTACCAAACAGATTGGAATGTAATTTGGTATGTAGCTTCCTCTAGGGCCATAAGTGTACACTAAGAAAGGGTTTTAAAAAATTGACATTTTACTAAGAAAGGGTTTAAAAACATTCAAAATTTTAGGGGGTTTTTGGGGGGATAAAAGTTATTAAATCACGATTTTTTCAAAAGTAATAAACGGATTGGAATTAAATTTGGTATGTAGCTTCCTCTAGGGCCATAAGTGTTTTCTAAAAAAGGGTTTTAAAAAATTGGAAATTTTAGGGGAGTTTGGGGGTAAAAATTACTAAATCACGATTTCTCCAAAATTACGGAACAGATTGGAATGAAATTTGGTATGTAGCTTCCTCTAGGGCCATAGGCGCTCGCTAGGATAGGGTTTAAAAACATTCAAAATTTTAGTGGGTTTTTGGGGGGATCAAAGTTATTAAATCACGATTTTTTCAAAACTACCGAACGGATTGGAATGAAATTTGGTATGTAGCTTCCTCTAGGGCCATAAGTGTTTTCCAAAAAAGGGTTTTAAAAAATTGGAAATTTTAGGGGAGTTTCGGGGGTAAAAATGACTAAATCACGATTTCTCCAAAATTACGGAACAGATTGGAAAGAAATTTGGTATGTAGCTCCCTCTAGGGCCATAGGTGCTCACTAAGATAGGGTTTGAAAAAATACGAAATTTTAGGGGGGTGGGGGGGGGGTCAAAATTATTAAAAAACGACTTCTTCAAAACTACCGAACGGATTGGAATGACATTTGGTATGTAGCTTCCTCTAGGGCCATAGGTGCTCAATAAGAAAGGGTTTGAAAGAATTCGAAATTTTTGGAGGGGTTTGGGTTGCTCAAAGTTACCAAAATCATAATTTCAGATCTTTTATTATTATGAAAATAGTGCTTTTATTATTTAAGATCTATATATATATAAAAGCCCAATACCACTCACTGACTGAACACTTATAAAGAATACAATTACATTAAAAAAACTGAAAATACCAACCACCACGTGCAACGCCGTACGGGTCAGATAGTATATTATAAATATTTACTAGAGAGCCACGCCTCCTGCTCGCTTCGCTCACCAGTACAGCAAATGCAAACAGATTATTACAAACGATGATATTTTCACGAGAATGAAGACAGGTTAGGTCAGAGATTTTTTATTTTTATATAGAAGAAAGGTAATTTTCAAGTTATAATATATAACCAAAATCTGACGGTATTTCAAACAGGTCAAATAGGCCTAGTAAAAAGTAAAGTAAAGCCTAGTTCACAAGTTTAATAGTGAAAAGTGTTTGAATTGTGATATAATAAGCCTTTTTCATTGTTTATGTTTGCTATTATCTAACCTAAAAAAAAAACTGTTGGATATGAATATTCTAAATTTGCCAATTTGGTTGCTATGTTGGTTCAGTATATCCCTAACCTTAAATTGTGTTTGAATTGTGATATAATAAGCCTTTTTC
>JAGFPH010009748.1:0-18537 GCA_018207615.1 Philaenus spumarius | reverse complement strand
ATTCTAAATTTGCCAATTTGGTTGCTATGTTGGTTCAGTATATCCCTTACCTTAAAAGGTGTTTGAATTGTGATATAATAAGCCTTTTTCATTGTTTATGTTTGCTATTATCTAACCTAAAAAAAACTGTTTTATATGAATATTCTAAATTTGCCAATTTGATTGCTATGTTGGTTCAGTATATCCCTAACCTTAAATTGTGTTTGAATTATAATACAGTAAGCCTTTTTCATTTTGAGATAGTCTCCGGATCACTGAATTTTATAAATACCTTATATTCCGTCTAGTGATCCACTTGTAGTAATTTCTCACTACCGCGGTTTCAAATGCTCATGCATTCATCATCAGGTGTATCACTCTTACGAGATCGTTAGAACATTAAAACAATTGTTAACACAACACATACAATAATATAAAATTCGTTGCCGTATTTTTAACCGGTACCGGCACATGGTTCATGAACACTGAGTATTTTATCGATAGTATTTTATAGCCTATTGTGGAATGGGTTCACCTCTTTCATGTATTTTAGCTGACATTTTCTTAAATCATATGGAGAACACACTTATGTGCTCCCCAGCCAACAAATTCCACAATATTAGGCTCATCTTTTACCACCGTTATGTCGATGATATCATTGTGCTGTTTAATGGCACCCTCAGACAATTATCACTTCTCAATAAATATTTTAACAGCCTACACCCGAAGTTACACTTCACACTAGAAACCGAAACAAATAATTGCTTGAACTACCTAGACACAGCAATTTCCAAAGTTGCTGGCAATTTTTCTTTCAAAGTATACAGGAAGCCTACCACCACGGACTCAACAATTCATAATACTTCCCATCACAACATACAACAAAAAATGGCGGCATACCATAGTTTTGTTCACCGACTCCTATCATTCTATCTTTCTACAATAGACTATAATCATGAAATCCAAACAATCACACACATTGCAATGTCCAACGGATACAGTAGTTCAATTATCGATAAATTAGTTAGGAAACATAAGAATAAAAAGAAAAATCACGTCACTCCCGCAATGTCTAACGAAAAGAAGAGAAAATTCGTGTCCACTGTTTATGGAAACTTTCTCAACCATTCACTACGTAATGAGTTGGCAAAAAGTAACGTAACCGTGTCCTTTAAAACAAATAATAAGTAACTTCGAAAATTAACACCTACTGCCAAAGACAAGAATATGGACATACGTGAAAAAACTGGCGTCTACAAGTTAGTTTGTAGTGATTGCCCCAAATATTATATTGGACAGACAGGCCGTTCGTTTGAAAAACGTTTCAAAGAACATCTGCCGAAACCACATTTGAAACCAATAAAATAAAACTTCGCTTCGCATCTCATTGACTATTGTATTATATTGCATGTGAGTACTCACGTCAGTTGATCCTTTTTGTTTTCTCTCTTACTAAAACAATTGCAATTTCGGGCATGAAATACCCATCATCAGGTTTTTATAAACATATCACATACACAAGAACACAAAAACACACATATATTTCACTCCGTGTGGAGACCGTTAGAGTCAAAACACGCACTTTTTAATACGAACATTGGTGTGCACACCGCATCAGTTGTTTAAGATGGTACTGATTGAAGTTAGGTTATGCAACGATTGGCATAAGTTATAACGATTGGTTATAACTTCAATCAGTACCATCTTAAACAACTGATACGGTGTGCACACCAATGTTCGTATTAAAAAGTGCGTGTTTTGAATCTAACGATCTCCACACAGAGTGAAATATATGTGTGTTTTTGTGTTCTTGTGTATGTGATATGTTTATAAAAACCTGATGATGGGTATTTCATGCCCGAAATTGCAATTGTTTTAGTAAGAGAGAAAACAAAAAGGATCAACTGACGTGAGTACTCACATGCAATAAATAATACAATTATATAATTGATCCGTGGCTAATATGATTGATTCATTGACTATGATCATAAATATACTGTTTTAAACACCAACTTAAAAGTCTTGAAGTTTTGCGACAAAAGTCAGTTTATGAATGTAGTCGAAGAGTTTGAAATTTACCGGGCAGTTAAATCTGAGCCAACAAATGTGCTGAATGACAAACTGTCTTCTAGCTCTAATATAATATTCGATTCGGCAATCAAGTTTGCTGATAACAATCTGAACAACGATTAGCAGACTCCTATGACTCGACAATGTATAGGTGGGGAGTTACTATCGATAAAATACTCAGTGTTCATGAACCATGTGCCGGTACCGGTTAAAAATACGGCATCGAATTTTATATTATTGTATGTGTTGTGTTATGTGTTGTGTTAACAATTGTTTTAATGTTCTAACGATCTCGTAAGAGTGATACACCTGATGATGAATGCATGAGCATTTGAAACCGCGGTAGTGAGAAATTACTACAGGTGGATCACTAGACGAAATATAAGGTATTTATAAGCCTTTTTCGTTTATTTTTTGTTTGTGATGTTTTTTTTTTCTAACCTAACCATTTTTTCTAAGTTGGTTGCTACGGTAATTAATGTAAATGCAACAAACGTGTCTTGATTCAAATCAGCTGTTTTATCTGTTATAGGACTGGGAGTGAACCATTTTGAAAATTTTCAACCCTTAAAATTAATATTTCTTAGTGCACCTTTACATTGTGGTATGAAGGTATCGTGAAAATTGTAAGGATCTGGTTATCATAGTTTCGTCTTCACGTTGATTATGAATCAGTCAATCAGAACTTCTTCTTTTATACATATACAGATAATGGCAGAAGCAATAGTTTTTATTGCCTAAGATCAGTTACAGTATAACGCCATCTTAAATATAATTTATTCTTCTCCAGTACTCAATAACAGCAATTAATTTTCATATCCAATATGATAATTTGCTAATCTATTCAATGATATGCTCAAACGAGATGCATTGTTTTAGAACACTGACACATTTAATATCCTCTTATCTACACAGTATGATTGTAAAATCAATTTTGGCTATTCTGACCTGTCTAATCCAATTTTCGTAGTTTGCGTCCAGTTTAGACAGTATGGTCCTTCATAAACTGGTTCTAATTTTAACTTAAAGCTATTGAAAGTGAGCCAAGTAGGCCTAACGGTTCGTGTACGTTAAGGTTAATTGATTATTAGCTGTCGTGAAATAGGAAGCCCATTATGTGCTCCTTCAGAAATGATTAAAAGGCAAAAATTAAATTGTGAAAATTGATCATAGGCTAACACAACTAAAATTATTAATATGTAACATTTTATGAAACGAATAAAACAATTTTTACCTACCCACTGTCGTAACGGCCGGAGGGCGGCCCGACCTGGTCCCACTCTATGGGGTGCCGATTGAAAGAAATTGAATCTAAAAGCGTGATTACAGGTAATGCAAGTAGGAGATGAAAAACGAAACTTATGGACAACTGTTGAACCCTGGCTCTGTAGGATCTCTTCCTTGCTCAAAGCTCAAAACAACTGATGACGTCACGATGACAGCAGTCTTGTTTTAGGGTATTACTCGTGAGGCGAGTGATTCAACTGTCTTGAAGATGCGCAAGTGGCAACGAGAAGGTTTGCGCATGCGCGGGACAGCTGCCAGGGGGGACAACCACCAACCACCTTACATCCCCTCTCCCCTCTTCTACCTCCCCTCCTCCGCGTATCAAGGGTTTTATCACAACTCACGGGGTTGTAACTGTTGTGAGTTAGTCCACGGTAACTAGAACTACACTGTATGTGTCACGAGACAGCTGCGCAGTAACTCTGAGCTCAGATGACGTCACTGACACCGTCTCATGCTTCCCGCCTAGCAGAAGCAGATTGACTTGCTGTAACTATTTACGCAAACAACGATTTTCTGGGTTCGTTATGTGTAATTTTTACACAAATGTGTGCGTGATGTGTAGTATAGTTTTCTTCTAAACAGTGTACCTACATAATATTGTAAGTTTAAGTATGTGTATATTTAAGTGTTTTATAACAAAATGCCTTGTTGTGCAGTTGCCGGTTGCACCAATCATACGGATCACGCAAAGAGGTTAGGAATTTCCTTTCATAAATTTCCTAAAGATAAACTACACAAACAGTGGGTACATTTTTGTAAAAGGAAAGATAATTTTAATTCACTTACAGCGCGGATTTGCTCTGAGCATTTTTAACGACAGATTTTGAAAGAGACTTACAAAGTGAACTATTAAACAAACCTACCTAAAAAACACATTTTAAAACCCAAGACAGTTCCAACACAAAAAATACCAAATGCCACCACAAACCCCCCCCCCCCCCACACATTATCTCAACGAGCCGAAAATCGTGAATCTAAAAATATTATAAAATCTTTAACACACCTGATGATCAGGAAGCTAATTCTTCCAATTTAAATTTAACACGACCTATATCTGGTGATTTATCTACGGTAGAGGCTCTTTTATATGAAAACGACAATAATTTAAAAAAAGAAAATAAATTACTTGTAAATAAACTGAACAATGCTAGTGTACTTATATCAAAACTCAAACAATCATTAGAAAAATATGAAAAAATATTTACCGTATGTCAGCAGCAATATGTATTAAAGGGGAAATGTACAAACTGGTCGGCTGATGATGTAGCAAAAGCAGTAACTATCAGATGCATCTATAAAAAAGGATTATCATATCTAAGGGAAACATTAAAATATCCCCTCCCAAGCGAGACAACCATTCATAGCAAGGCGGCTTTCTCAATTTTAAATCCCTTCTAGATTTTTAGACATTAGTATGAATATACTTAAAGGGCAAGCTATAATATATGCAGATTTTCATAAGGATGTTGTCATCAGTTTTGACGAAATGAAAGTTAATTCAGATATCAGTTATGATCGTATTGAAGACTAGTTTAGAGGCCCACATGTGAATGTCCAGGTCATGATTATTCCTAGCCTAACACGGAAATGGAAACAGCCGATTACAGGTACAGTACCTGTTTTGTTGTATTTACTATTTGTTATGCTATTGTTATCACTTAATATTTGACCTTGAATATTTCCATTTTAGGTTTATTAATTGGGTTTAGGTCATTCATACTATTAATTTCAAACAAATCACCAAAATGTTTCCTTAAATTTTTGTATATGCAAGTACACCTTTTTATAATGAATAAACTATGAATTTACTGTCGATAAAAAAGGTTTTACTATAAAAAAAAATGCACCTCAAGATTCCCTAGAGTGTATATGTAATCCCATGAAAGATTGTATATTTTCCGTTCACCCAATAGTCGTGTAGGGTGATGTTTTTAAGAAGCTTGTCACTGGCGAAATCGAATCGCTGTAGAGATGCCGGGCGCTTCGGTGTCAGTGACGTCATATCCACCAACGACCTGCGCGTGACACATACCGTCTTGTTCTAGTTACCGTGAGTTAGTCTATCTTAAAAATGTCGTGATATGACAGCGGATCGCAATTTTTGTTTTTCAAAGGTAAATAGTGCGAAGTGTGATTTCATTTTGGTTTAAAACTTATTTGTTGTGCAGAAGAGTTTTTGATTTGTTAAGCTAAAATACTCGATTGTTAAGCTAAAGTACTAGAATCATTTGTTACAGTTTACAATCAGTTGTAGTGTGGTCTGAATTTCAAGTAGACAATTTATTGACTTGTTAATTTAGAAAAATAAGTAGAATATTTTTGTTTTCACTCATTTGTGTTACTACGTCTTTTCTGAATAGGTGCGCAACAACAAAGGTGAGAATTTTATTACAGTTTAGTAACTATTGCGATAATCATAAAACGGAGGAAAACGATAAACTTTAAACAAATATGTACCGCAGCCCAGGTTATGACAATGCTTCAATGTCAGAAATCCACCTGGAGGGCAACAAAGAATTCGTGATAAAAACTCGAAAGCACTGTTTCTACATTCTGTTTATCATTCTTTAAACCTTTGTGGTAGTCATTATTTTGGAAGTGTGCCTTCTTGTTTGTCGTTTTAAGCACGCTGAAGAGTGTTTATAATTTGTTTCCAACATGTTAGGGATATTTTAAAATCGACAAGGTTTCAGTGAAAAGACTTTCGGAAGCAAGATGGAGTGCTTACCACTGATGCTGTAAAGGACGTTTTCAAGATGGTTGAATATATCGATACACTGTGTGTACCAGAAGAAAATGTGGATACAAGGTCTGCTCAGATCTTATTAAATGCAGTGCCTTTATTATGGAACAAAGTTTTGGAATAGGTTAATATACTCAAAAGTACCTGCAAACAGCTAAATGCGTTGTTAAATTTAAAGTCATACTAACATTCTTCGACGACAATTAAAACAATATATTGTGAAGAATGCTTTTTGTATGTTATTCACATGTGTAAAAAAAAATATATAGATTGAAATAGAAAGAAGGAGAGTAAAGAAAATAATGCCAGGATAAAAGTTGATGATATTGGACTGTCGAGCTGTAACGAGCTATTTTTGGATGCACGGATCGCTTCCTTTATAAGTTAGACACAACTCCTAGAGTCCTAGCAATGGAAGAAAATTACAAAGTTATTGTTACTTTCCTAATAAATAAAGAAGTAAAAGTCTCATGCATAATCTCGATTAAACTTTTGACTAATTTGCGGAGAATGAGATAGCCTGAGGAGACACGTAATGCAGTTAAAGAATCGAAAGTAATCTACAAATCTAAACATAATGGACTTCATTTAAAATGTAACAATATATTGTAAATTTAGATTCTGTACACAATTTGTACTTCGCATTAAGATTTTTGACCACGTGCGTTTCGGTCTAATCTTGTGGAAGAAGTTTTTTCAAAGTTAAAAATTATAAATAACTAGCTGACCCGTACGGCGTTGCCCGTGGTGGTTGGTATTTTCAGTCTTTTTAACGTAATTGTATTCTTTTTAAGTGTTCAGTCAGTGAGTGGTATTTGGCTTTTATAATATATAGATCTTAAATAATAAAAGCACTATTGTCATAATAATAAAAGATCTGAAATTATGATTTTAGTAACTTTGATCCCCCCAAACCCCTCCTAAAATTTCTAAATTTTTCATACCCTTTCTTAGTGAGCACCTATGGCCCTAGAGGAAGCTACATACCAAATTTCATTCCAATCCGTTCGGTAGTTTTTGAGAAATCGTGATGAGTGAGTGGTATTTCGCTTTTATATAATATATAGATTATCTTGTCGAAAACAAGACTGACAGTCTCACACAATTGTCGATCGAAAGTGACGAGAAAAATTAATGACGATAGGCTTAATATCACTGATAAATTTTAAAAAAGTTATAAAACAGAAATTTTGATTTATCATAAACCATATATTACTGTTAGTTTATTTACGTATTTTTAATCAGTAAATATAAATATTTGAAACTTAACCATTTTGATTTGTGTTATTATAATTATTTCCTGATATTTGTTTCTAATACTTCTGGATATTGCACAACCAATATCAAGTCGGGAGTTCAACAAATTTCAGGACAATATTACTATAATGTATTCAGTGTAGATAATATATCTATACTAGCTGACCCGTACGGCGTTGCCCGTGGTGGTTGGTATTTTCAGTCTTTTTAATGTAATTGTATTCTTTTTAAGTGTTCAGTCAGTGAGTGGTATTTGGCTTATATATATATAGATCTTAAATAATAAAAGCACTATTGTCATAATAATAAAAGATCTGAAATTATGATTTCAGTAACTTTGATCCTCCCCAAACCCCTCCTAAAATTTCGAAATTTAACATACCCTTTCTTAGTGAGCACCTATGGCCCTCGAGGAAGCTACATACCAAATTTCATTCCAATCCATTCGGTAGTTTTGAAGAAATCGTTTTTTAACAACTTTGATCCCCCCAAACCCCCCTAAAATTTCGATTTTTTTCAAACCCTTTCTTAGTGAGCATCTATGGCCCTAGAGGAAGCTACATACCAAATTTCATTCCAATCCGTTCGGTAGTTTTGAAGAAGTCATTTTTTAATAACTTTGATCACCCCCCAAACCCCCCTAAAATTTCGAAATTTTTCAAACCCTTTCTTAGTGAGCACCTATGGCCCTAGAGGAAGCTACATACCATATTTCATTCCAATCCGTTCGGTAGTTTTGAAGAAGTCATTTTTTAATAACTTTGATCGCCCCCTCAAACCCCCCTAAAATTTCGAATTTTTTCAAACCCTTTCTTAGTGAGCACCTATGGCCCTAGAGGAAGCTACAAACCAAATTTCATTCTAATCCGTTCGGTTGTTTTTGAGAAATCGTGATCAGTGAGTCAGTGGGTTTTGGCTTTTATATATATAGATTGTATACCTTAAATTATGAATAAAAACTGGATGACATCTGACGGGAGATGTCTGAGATGGGGACATGGTACGATGCTGTATCTTTCTAAAACGAGTAACAACAATAGAAACGAAATTAACTTTCGCCTTATATTTTGCGATATAATATGCAGCCATACAATCGTCGCTTTGCTTTGAATGCCTGAACACTCCTATTACAAAGTTCTTTCAATATTATTTGTGAACGTTTAATAAGACGTAGTGAAAAGCGGAAACCCATCCCCTTCCTTCTTTTTACTCCCGAATATAATTTCCACTTTGTAATTCGTGTTATTCTGCTAAAGTTAATATTTACCAATAATTCATTAATCACCGTTGTGGTTTTTGCCAACGTCTTTTGACTTGAGAAAATATTAAACCGCTGAGAAAAATTACGATAGGATCATTTATAATATCAGAGTGATTAGTCTTTAACGTTTCAATCAAACTGACGTAAACACAAAGCTCTTGCTAATTGAAAATTTCCTTTCTTGAAAATTTACTTTATATACAGTGTTGCTGAAAATAAACTTGCGCTCCCATTTGAATTATTTATTTGTTAAGATTGCTGTTTCGGAAATACTCTTTGATTATTTGTAGTTAGGGGCTGCTTATAAAACTTCAATTTTGGTTCTCAAGAGGTGTAAAATACAATTTTGGTAACATACAATTTCAAATGTGACTAGATAAAGAACGATTTAAATGAGTTTAAGCTTGTGTTTTGGATTCAACTTTGCAATTACTTAAAAATGTCCGGTTAACTTAATTCACAGACGGCTGAACCGATTTTAAAGTATCTTTCGTAATCTCTTCTAACGATAAGACTATTTTTGTTAAATACTTATCTTCTGTATATTATATTTTAAAATAATGTTTTCACCACACTACGATGTTTTCAGCTATTTTCGGAACGTCATTTGGAGGCCAAAACTAGCTCTTTTCTGCCCTAGGGTCGTAAAGTCAGCTGTTCGTTTATTCAATTAAAATATGAACGTATGTATATCTCAACACAATTTCGTTATGAAATAGGCCCATATGGCAAATGATTCGATTCAATAGGTATATTGCCAACAGACTAGTGGCACACACATAATTGTTATTTTCACCGTTGCCTAGCAACTGAGGTAAAACTGTACTTTCCATAGCTAGCTAGTTTATAACCTCAAAGTTTCATTTTCATGTGTGCTAAATAAATATTATTTTTTAATTTTATATAGTGTTTATTTTATTGTGTAGTTTGGTGAAAAATAGCGTTCGCACCACGGCCGAACGGGTTTTGCAGCTCTCGATCGTTTCAAGCCTGCAAAAAATCATTTTCGGCCCTAGGTGCGAAATATACTATTTCGGCATTTTACTTAGAACTTAGGAAGTCTCTTAAAGAAGTTTTTAAAGTGTATTTTCTCTTTTCACTGAAACGAAATTGAAAGTTGTACTTTTACGCTATTTTTATTAGTATTTATTTATATAAATACTAGGAAACCCCCTGCGTGCTCCTATATACATAATCATGTTATGTTTTCTTTAAATAAAGGTGTAGGATTAATAATAACCCCAAAGCTAAGATGTTAAATAATGTTAAATATTCAAATCAAATTATTTCGTATATTTTATAACAGTAGTTATACAAGCAAGACTCAGGTCTACACTTTAATAAAAACCCAGCCTAAAAGTTAGAAATACAAATAATCGTTTCAAAGTTTGAAATCAGCTGTTAATGGAAATATTAGAGCAAACAGTTGTTTTATCTGTTATTTTATTCAGTTAGTTGCTATGTTAATAAATGTAAGTACATAATGTGTTGTTTCATCAGTCTAGGTCTAACCTAAGAATTTTGTACGACTAAATTAATAAATATTTAAATAAAAAATGGGTTTATCAAAATTAATTATAGCTTATGTTACTCAGGGATAGTGTAGCTTTTTATTAGTAAAACTATTTTTTCAATCGGTTCAGTAGTTCCAGAGATTACCCCCTACATACAAACAAACAAATTTTACCTCTTTATAATATTTGTATAGATATGTTCAAATTTGAGACCACAAATAAAAACTGAATGGTCATATCTCTGCCACAGTGAAGCGTGGTGAAGCCATAACCCAAATAAAGTCAGTAAGCAATAATAGAATACCCTTAATGATTAACAACAAACCCACTATTTTTCGTCAAAATGTTCAATGCATTTCAACAAGCCTAAATAAATCACACTTAACTTTAGACGTAATAAAACCAGAAGTCATTGCATTGAGTGCAAATTAATTTAAACGAAACACAAATACATCATTTAAATATTGAAGAGTGTAGGCCTACTAGAAGAGCACGTTTTGTGAAGAAAACCACTTCAGGGTTGGTGTTATGATAGTAGCCTAACATAACGTAAATAGTAAATCAGTAACCATTCCTATTGTGGCGGAAATCTCAGCTGAAAAGGAATTTGAATGTAGCCTAACAGAATTTTGTATAGGAGAATTTAATTTAATTTTGTGTTGTTTTTCCGCACTCCTGGCCGTTATTACACCACTCCATTTCAAGATAAGTTTGGTATGCTTACTGAGGAGCTCTGTAATAGGTATAAAAATGTTATTTCAACTGGCGATATTAATATAAACGGTTTAAGCTAGGATAATACAAACAACAAATTTTAGTCAAACCAGTTTTGAAGCTTTTTCTGGGCATATTTCAAAAGAAACATGGATGGAGGTCTACCAAGCATCAGTGAATGATAAGTATGAACAATTTAACTCACTGTTCATGTATTACTTAAATAAGATTTTTACTAATATCCGAAAAAGTTAATAAAGGACAAAAGTGGATCACAGATGAACTAAATAACTTAAAAATGAAATATACAGCTAGAGAGGTTGTTTAGGTCAACAAAATATTAAACGTATAAAAAAAACAATAAAAGAATAAATCGGTGCTTAATAAAACTCTTTTAAATACTAAACAAAATAAAATTAGAGATAAGATTTAAAATTCAACAAACAAGCTCAAAACAACTTGGAATTTAATAAGGACAAAAATAGGGAGAGGTGTAAGCCCAGAAAATAACTTCAGTTTGACATATAATGGAAGAAGAAGAAATAATCCATTGGAAGTTAGTGAAACCTTTAATGATTTCTTTGTTGATGCTGTAGAATCCTTAATTGTTCCAACTGTCACACCTTCAAAACCAGGTGAAACCCCCTACCTTAAAGACCAATTCTAAATTAAAATTCACTCCGGAGTCTGAGCAAGACATGTTTAGGTATTTTCTTCTTTTGATAAATAAGTACTCCACTGGAAATGATGATTTTACAATGGTTTTTTGATAAAAAGGTCATCTGTGTATATTTAAAAAGAATTGGCACATGTAGTCAAATCTTCATTTATTACGTGATATTTCCCAGATAAACTGAAAATGTCAAAAGTAATTCCTATTTTTGAAGAAGGTAATATTAAAGATGTCTCATGTTAAAGACCATTTTCACTTCTTTTATCATTTTTAAAACTGTTTGAAAGAATAGTGTATATCCAACTGATCAATTTTCTAGGTTCAAATAACCTATTAGACAAAGAACAGCAAGGCTTCAGGCCAGGAAATCAACTATAACTGCGGGGGTAGAATTCATACAAAATACAGTATTATCGATTTAATAAATAAAGGCGAGAAAGTAGTGGGCATGTTTCTTAAGTCCCCCCCACCCCAGCCTTCGAGAGAGTTTCCCATTCTATTTTAATTGAGACATTAAAATCATAAGGCATTCAACGGAGAGAATCTGCTTGGTTTTCCTCTTGGTAGACAACAGTAGGCATAATGTTAAAATAGAACAAGTAGATGTAAGTAAATTCTGTATCTAACTAAAAACGTACACCTGGAAACCTCAAGTGGTAAAGTATGGAGTTCCAAATTCCAATGTCTCCAATATACAGTTAGTAGGTAACGAAATTCACCCCAATTTTTTACTGCTATCAAGTGACTCGACTGTAAATCACGTTTTTCGTCTTGTTTATAAGCAAATATCTTTAATAAAAATTTTTAATTTACAATTTTTGTCACTTAAGAGTTATAATTCAGATGTTCATGAACGATTTCCCGCAAATTACAAAAGATTATCTTCAAAATTATATGAAAGATATTGAAGAGGACTGTATGGGACTGTTTCGTCCTGACATTGCGCGCCCCTAAGTCATTGGAAACAAATCAAGGAGCACGCAACAACTGAAGGAACACATCAATTATGGTTTGCTCTAATCTAACCACTCGTAAAACACTCGCAATCAAGTGATTTTAGATCAACATAATTTAAATTTTTATAAAAATTTAAAAAATGTTTACCCGGAAAAAATGTTTACACAATAGCCAAATGAAACAAAAAGAGAGCAAAAATACGATAAACTTAAACGCATATTGAAGGAGTATTTGATGAATAAAGCATTATAGTCGTTCTCAAAAATTGCATTGAGAACTCCAAGCTCATTGCTGTAGTACAAAATAAATATAAATAGTAAAACTAATTTTATCAAAATAAATAATTCGACCACGCAGCTGGACCGCTTACGTGAGTTGAGCAAATTTCCAAAATTAAGTTTATATACCTATGTTTTAGGGTTTCAACCAACAATTTGGGAAATAGGTTTACTCACGAAGGCGTTGAACAGCTGTTTGTATGTACGCAATATATTAGTAGAATTTGTTTGCGCCTAGTGGTCTCGCGAGTTTGCACCACTTTGCTTCGAACCGGGTACTTTTATGCTATTTTACGTTTTAATCGATTTTGGAGAAACCAAGCGAGCTATAAGGTCGCGTAAAAAAACAAAATGTGCAGAATAACATCTTAGTTTTTTATTTTTAGAAAAAACTTTTTTAATTTCATTCTCGTAGGAAAAATCTAAAACAATAGTGACTTTCGGTCAAAAAACGTACTTCCGGTTGATGGATTTTTTTGGCTAACGAACTCGTCCGAGCGACATAGACAACCAACATGTGTACCAAATTTGGACCAAATCGAACTTAAAATGAGGCCGCTAGAGTGCGAACACATATATAGGCCTACATATATATTTATGATTTTTAATGACACCCCAATACGTGTTCTGGGGACCATGATCGGTGCTCATTTGCTATTCCCGACCTTGGGTCTTACCATAAGGGCCACTGCAATAGCTCATTTTTCCTATGCAAATTCGCTAAAAATGTGTTATTTGGTAAAACTTATTACTAAGTGCATAAGTATGTAGAAATTGGTCGAATTTTAGTTTACCTTAATTGCATAGGGCAGTGTTATGTTAGTTTAATTTGGCTGACTCTGTTCAAACATATTGTGAAGTATGTCAAATTAAATAAAGAATATTATGATTTGAACATTATAAAGAAGTAAATTTATCAGTGCGGATATTCGGTGTTATCTCAGAAATGTCTAAACCTATTTAAAAAATTCTTTCACTGTTGAATAGTTTAGACTTTTCTAACATAAACAAATATTAGTCTCTTTAGAAAACTAATATTATTTAAAAAATAAAAAATCACTCATAGGAGGTTTAACCTAGTTTGGGTACATACGACTTCATTCAACTTTCATTTAAAACTGGACATCTTTATTAGTACAGTGCGAACATTCGCCAGGGAAGCTAGACCGCCCATTGTCACAGCCTAATGAATTACAGTTTAGACAGTATTAACCATCTGTTGGTCAATCAACAGCTCAATTAAGGCTAGTTTATGCCATACTGATTGCTGTTTAACTCGGAAAAATTGCCTTATATTTTTTATAATCATACAAATATGTTTAGGTATATATCACTTGGGTTGAACAACTAGGCGGATCGTTTATTTTACTTTTTTGTACAACATACAATAATAATTCATTTTATACATTGTTATACATACTAACCATAGCTACCGACAACTACACTCATTGCATAGAAACCATCGGTTCATTTAGTGTGAAACTGATTACTTTCCTAATAAACGGTACCAGATAATTGCCACATAATTTCTCCCAGTTGAAACGTTATACCTTCCCAAGAGTAGCATAGGAGGTCGTTATTTAGAATTGTAAAAGTAGACAAATGTTACCATGGAAAATATTAGATGCATGTAACACACATCCATATTACATTATTATATTATATTATTATTATTTAAACTATTAAATCGATTTCGAACAAATTTGCACCAAACATGTCAATTAAGCCTGTGTAGATACACGAAAAAAGGGTTTGAAAATTTTTGAAAAACAACCCCCTTTTTGGCCAAAAACCCCCAAAAAAATCTGTTATTATTATTATTATTACCTAAACGAGAATTTTTAGAAAGATGCGGTTTTTTGCATACGGTATAGGGTACATTAAGGGTTACAAATAAGCCAAATTTTATCAAAATCGTTAGAGCCGTTTTTGAAAAAAAAATATATTTTCTCGTTTTTAGGCCAATTTTGGGGGGTAAAATCCCTTAAAAATCAAAAATTTGAAAAAATGAAAAAAACGCCTTGAGATAATTCCAGAACTACACCTACATACAAAATTTCATCAAAATCGGACGGTTGGTATGGTTTCTAGCTCTGTACGCGTCCTTACAGACACACAGACACGCGGACAGACATCACAAAAAAACACTTTTTTGGGTTCAGGGAGCACCAAAACAAATAATTCCACTCAAAATATTTTTGGGTTCAGGGAGCACCAACACAGATAATTCCACTAAACATTTTTTGGGGGTTCAGGGAGCACCAAAACAGATAATTCCACTAAAAATTAAAATTCGAAAATTTGGACGAAAACAATACTTTCTCCATATACTACGTATAGGGTAGAGAAAGTAAAAATTATAATAAAAGATGGTTAAATTAAATAAGTGAATAATTTGAATACTTACGTTTAAAATTTTCTGAACAGAAAGTTATTACAACAAAAGAGTTTCGACAGTAAAGTGAATATGTTCAGTTTTACAAAACCAAAGAACGCATAACATTAATTTGAATTATTTACTTGACAAACGGGTGTTAAATTTAAAAATCAGTGTATTCAGAAAGTATCAAATTTATTGCTAGTTCTTAAGCTTTTAAAAATGGAATAAAATCTTAATCACACAACACCGAATTAAAATAAATCTTTTTAATATTATCTGTTTTCTACAATAAATATAATACAAATAAATACTCACACAAGCGTAATGTACACAAATGTTTTACACCAGTGTTGGATAAATGATGCAAGTTCAAAAAACTAATTTTGGCTGCAAATACTTATTCATTGGTAAATACTTTGTTTCCTCACGTAATGCAATTCTGAAACGTACCACTATAGAGTAGAGTGGTTTCAAATGATTCACGTTCATCATCAGGGGTTGGAAATGCAAAACACAGCACAAAACACGTAATGCCTTAAACATGCAGTAATAAATTTGGTGTAAGCACGGTATGATACCGGCATTGGCAAT
The DNA here is from genome assembly GCA_018207615.1 of Philaenus spumarius. Lineage (NCBI taxonomy): Eukaryota > Metazoa > Arthropoda > Insecta > Hemiptera > Aphrophoridae > Philaenus > Philaenus spumarius. Next base: position 2,830 of record JAGFPH010009748.1, on the reverse strand, counting down.
TGACTCCAATGCAATGTAACACGGAATTGGATTTCTTTGACGGGCAGACGTAATGACCATATATACACACATCAGTGATCCGGAGAATTCGAAAATGTTTACTGAAAATACTTTGCTTTAATTTTTAATGAAAACTTACTTTTTGAAACTGAAAATCAGCTTTGCATTTATAGGGCATCATTTCATATATTACCTTCCTCTAATGCTCTAACCTAATGATTTAACATAACATACCAGGAAAAGGCATGTAAAACCCTTTCTTGGTTTATAAGACTCCAACTTTTGTTCTTAATTATACAATATATTTTATCTTTGGTTTGTTTTTACTACGTTAGCATTTATTATCTTATCTTATACATAATTAATTTGCTAGGGGTTATTTTGTGAGTAGAACTCCTCCTAGAGTTTTTAACCGATTTTGATGGTTTTGGTGTCATTTTACAGAGCTCACTCTGAAGTTGCACTTCCCTTAAAATGAGCTCAATGTATGTTAAGGGCTTCGCCCCAGTGGCCTTCAAAGTTGCCATGTTAATCTTATGGAAGGTCAATCAAGGAAGAAGAAGAAAGATTTCTTTTGATTTTATCAAAGGCACAAAAAACAGCTGTTCGTATGAAAATCTTAAAACAGCTGATTTTGATCAACAACTGATTTGGATCAAAAACTGAATATAATTTTAGGTAAGGTAAATCAAGCAATAGCGAAGCATTGCCATGTCCACTAGTGAAAATTAATCTATAATCATAGAACCGACTATTATCATAGAACCTACTGCTATTTATGAATCATTTTCAAGTTAAAACACTGTAAACAGAATTAAGATAACCAAGGACGCTTAACTTCTATCGTGATATTTCAGTTTCTCAACGGTTTAACATAAAGCTTTCATGGTTTAACTAACTTTTCTATACATAATTAATTTGCTAGGGGTTATTTTGTGAGTAGAACTCCTCCTAGAGTTTTTAACCGATTTTAATGTTTTTGGTGTCATTTTACAGAGCTCACGCTGAAGTTGTGCTTAGCTTAAAATGAGCTCAATGTATGTTAAGGGCTTCGCCCCAGTGGCCCTCAAAGTTGCCATGTTAATCTTATGGAAGGTCAATCTTAAGGAAGAAGAAGAAAGATTTCTTTTGATTCTATCAGGGGCACAAAAAACAGCTGTTCGTATAAAAATCTTAAAACAGCTGATTTTGATCAACAGCTGATTTTGATCAACAACTGATTTGGATCAAAAACTGAATATAATTTTAGGTTAGGTAAATCAAGCAACAGCGAAGCATTGCCATGTCCACTAGTGAAAATTAATCTATAATCATAGAACCGACTATTATCATATTATCATAGAACCTACTGCTATTTATGAATCATTTGCAAGTTAAAACACTGTAAACAGAATTAAGATAACCAAGGACGCTTAACTTCTATCGTGATATTTCAGTTTCTCAAAGGTTTTACATAAAGCTTTCATGGTTTAACTAATTATGCCATTGTAGGCTATCACTAGGCAGATTTCATGATTCTAAGTTTGTTATTTGCTACTTTTATTTTTTTAAATGATTCATAAAATTTTTGAAGTACTGTAGTATAATAATGTTAGGGTTATCTTCACTCCAGTTTTAGGGCGAAAATATAAAGTTTTAGACGAGCCACATTAGTTACTTCATACTAACATTATAAAATAAAGATCGTGTAAATTATGAAAGAAAGAACTGTAATGCACTTTAGACATGTAGCTACGGTCAATCACACTTCATATTCACAAAGCGTGACTTAGATGATAAACAGCCTGTCTCGTGTTGGTGGATTTCTTACGCGTGGAGTAACGTTTATTCCAAGTAGTGGAAAAGATTTCAAAGGTGTTATGTGAAAATAACTTTCAAAATTACCACTTTTACCAAACAAACCGTATTGGTTGTTTTTCATAATAACCTTATAACCTTAAATACTATTTAGAGACATTCCCCTTTTTACAACTAACCGAAAAATTAACCAAATTGTTTACTTTAGTTTTTTAGTTATTTTAATGAGTAAGTTATACCATAGATCATGAATAATAAATAGATCTTGCATCCATACGGGGACTGTGTTCCGGAAAAAAGGTTGTCGCGAAAATAGTACATGATCGCGCCGCGAGGTAGCGCTAGGGAGAAAGCATTGGTAGCATTGGTGTTTCAAACAGCTTCCATCGTTTCCCCAATAGATAGCGCCAAAAAAGTCGAATTTCCAGTGGAACAAAATATTGCATTGGATCGGAGTTCTATTAGGTTATCCAAATACAATGGTTATACTGAATTAGTTCAAACTTTGCTTAAATTTTGTTTATAGCTACAAATTGAAATATCGATGGTTTCCCATATTGAACATTGCATCAGGGCCCAGGAGGACTGAAGCCACAACATTTCCAATTAATAGTGTAATTACTTTAGTAAAAATTGCTTGTTGCGTCCTAAATAACTTGAAGGAGAGATTGCATTACTATCCGTAATGAAATTGTAGCAATGTGTTCTACAAGATATCCAATATTAAACTGCACCAATATTGTTTCTCTAATTCATAATTTTTCCTGTAGACCTATAATATAATGTAAGCACGGTAAGATACCAGCATTGGCAATAGACTCCAATATAATGTAAGCACGGTAAGATACCGGCATTGGCAATAGATTCCAATATAACGTAAGCACGGTAAGATACCGGCATTGGCAATAGACTCCAATATAATGTAAGCACGGTAAGATACCGGCATTGGCAATAAATTCCAATATAATGTAAGCACGGTAAGATACCAGCATTGGCAATAAATTCCAATATAATGTAAGCACGGTAAGATACC
>JAGFPH010009747.1:33785-44857 GCA_018207615.1 Philaenus spumarius | reverse complement strand
GTTAACGCTTACAACCTTGTAATAAAATGTGTATGTTTCCTAACTTTTTAATACGATTTTATTTATGATCAAGTTTATAAAATAACTTTTTTTTAAATTTTAATACGAATTTTTCTATAAATAATGCGTTAATAATAATACATTATAACATTTTGCACTAATAATTAAGCCACTTGAGGTTCAATCACAGTTCAAAACTTCATTAACGATCTACATTGAAGAACTATTCAATACACCATGTTCACTACTTTTTATGTAGGTCTAAAGTTGAACTTTTTCCTTTCGTTACTGAACATGCTTGCTTCTTGAGCTAATAACTTTGTTAATTTTACTTCAATCATTTTTTTTTTTACAAGCATATATGAATTCTATGAACCTTTATCTACAAAAAAGCTATGGAACACTTTTGAATTGGTTTAGAATAAACGTATAAAAACATGGTTAAAATACAAAAACTTGGACGATTTTTAACAAATTTGTAGTTTACGTCCATTTTGTGAGCTTAACGTTAGAGATTCGGAAAAAAATCAAACATTCTATTTTGTTGAAAATCAAATTTGCTACTGGCAAAATATTCTTAGTTTTAAAATTCGACTTACGGTTAAGCCACAAACTGGCTTTGGAAAAAAGCTTACACTGAGAGAAATGGTCTAGCCGCCATTTTTATTTTATTTAAGGGGTTAAAAATGAAAATGGAAAAACCCGTATATATACATCACTCGGTCTAGGAATAAGGAACATTCATGTAAAAAATCATCAAAATCTACCAAGGCGTTTGGTCGACAGACAGACAAAGTGCCGAACGGTCAAGCTAAAACGGAGATCCCGCTTCGCTCGGTCAATAAAAATATTTAAAGAATGCTACCGTATTACCCATCTCGTCCCTTCTCCTTTTACTCTTAAATTCCATACTGCAACATTACATATTTTATCAAGCAAATTTTCTATTGTAAGAGTTGATAATAACGTTCATTGTCTAATATGTTTCAAAAAGTCATCATATTTTGATAAATTTTGTTTTATCTTAGTTTTTTTTAAGAGCTTTAGAAATAGGTTCCATGTTTACACTAAGCGTATAATGTACAATACATTAAACTCGATTTTGTTGACTAACGTAGAATTTTAAACTTGCTTTGATGTACAAAAATATTTAAAATTTGGAAATAGTAATCAGATTAACATGAAATTAGACCTAAATTGTTTATAAGAATATAGGTTATAATTAGAGCTAAAAAACTTAAAATCGATTTTTTTTAAACATAATTTTTCCATCAGTTTTCACTAAAATTCAGTGTTCTATAAAATAAATGAGTAGCGTTAACACTATATTTGTTTAATATTAACTCCAGTCCTTTAACAATAGTGGATGGTACGATTTTAAGAGCAACATTTTCGGGAATATCTCAAAAACTGCACACCACATGACACTTAACAAAATATATCGATATTATTTAAGTAACCCCATTTTAAATAATACAGGGACCGTATCACTAAATACGTATTTTTCGAACTACCAATCTTTTGCCACAAAAAATTAATCGTAAAATATTTTACATAACATACGTGCTTTTAAGTTCTTTACAACTTTCATTATTATGAAAAATTTAATAATTTTGTTAAATTTATTAAAAAACAGACTGTAACAAACAGAATTATAAATAAATTAGTAATCCTATAAGGGTTCCGTTTAACTTTTAAAATAAACAAACCTAAATAATGAAAAAGCGTCTTTGAATTGCACTGGTTTGACAGTTATTCATTTAGTCGAATGATAAGAGTGTTATAGCCACCAGTAATTCAAATCATCGATTTCAAAGCACTACTCTGGTATCAATTGATTAAAGATTTAGCCAGTATTAAAGCTTTTGATCAAAGCGTAATTAACTGGCTTTCAATTTAAAGCTCCTGGCAAGGTTAAAATTACATTTGTAGCTTCGAAATACAGAAACACCTTAGAGTCACAGTTTCATTTTTATACATTTTGAAATGAAAAAAACCACGTCCAAAATATATTGCGGGTGGTGAATCCGGATTTTTCCGTCGCGCTCTACTACATATAAATAGTACACATGTGTATATATCAGAGTATATAGTTTACTTGGTAATACCTCTGAAATGGACAATCTGCTTCCTCATTTTGTAAATTGTGTTGAAATAGTTTACTTGGTAATACCTCCGAAATGGACACTACGCTTCCTCATTTCGTAAGTTGTGTTAAAATAATTTACTTGGTAATACATCTGAAATTGACGTTGTGCTTCCTCATTTCGTAAGTTGTGTTATTTTTATCTTGTCACATTTAAAATTGAAATATACAAATTTTTAAATAACATAAACAAGATTGTCTATATTCATGACAGTTTTGACTTTTGTCGGGAGTCCCACGACAGCTTTCTTTTTTTTTAATCAAATTAGCAGTTTAAAGGTATGTGATGATAAGGTTGTTTATGAATTCATAAAAGAATTATCCGTTATAATTTCGTTGAATATAAGTTTATTTATAAAGTTTAGAATTGTTTATTTTTATAAGGAAATAATTTGTTTAGCAACATCCAGGGTAAAGAGGAACCCTGACATGTTGCTTTTTTTTTCAATACCTACAAAAACATTACTATACTGTATGTAGCGACATAAGTTTCTAAAGTAAATTTATAAAAAACATAGATGTAAAGATTATAAGATTAAACATTTTTAAAGGAAATTAATAAAAACATAAATGCTTCAAAAATAGATCCAAGTACGTGGTATAGTGAATTAAACTTATAATTTGTTTAATGATTTCACTCAATATGTCAGTTACTTTTATTTCCAGTAATTTATTACGACTTTCCGCCATAACTCATAGACTCTCTGCGCTGAGCTGAAGTGAGTTATTTACGTCATTCCAGTTTTATGGTGCAAGTATTCCCTTCTTGAGAGAACATTCTCTAAGCCCTTCAAGATTTGTCATAAACACATTCCGTACACCTGAGACTGTTAATCACAATACGTTTGATAGAATAAAGACGTAAATTATGAAATAACTTAATCTAGATGGGAAATAAATGTAAGTACTTGGTAGGTTCTAGCTTCCTAGTTAAGTTTAGTAGACACTTCATGAGTATATGGTAAATATTAATACACTTACAACGAGAACATTATGGGTCTGCTCCAGTAAACGAGAAAGCAACCGAAAACGTAACCGCTTCTCACTGTATCCCTATCTAAACAGTGCAATTTCTTGCAGCTGAACGCTTTGACATTGCCTCATTTCAAACCATTTTATAAGTCTATCTTTTGTAATTGTGTGTTGAAAAAAAAAACTGAATATTCTTTATAAAATTTCGGATCCGGCTTGCAAATTATTTTTCATTATTCATTTTTTATTGTGTTAGGAAAAAAATTTAAACTTTGTACTTACAAAATGCCAATTACATAACAAATCAAAAGCATTTAAAAAAATGTAAATTGCAAGACGGATGCGGATTGTGACTGTGCTTAAAATGAGACCTTGCAAACAATTTTATGATAAAAAGTAAACGAAATAAATGGTTTGAAATTTAACATTGCTCTTATGGGATAAAAATGCAAGATGGCCGCCACTAAAGCAGACCCTTAAGTAGTAGTCCTCGAGTAAATGTAATGATCTCAGTGAGTGAGGCTGGCTTATGCTATTGCATCAGTAAGACGTTCGAGCGTGACTAGAATATCGCTTGTAAGCATTTACGTATTTAGTAATGTTGCAGAAAACTCCAATGTATAATTAGTAGATAACAAATTCTTCCAGGTGTTTCCCTGTTTTGCAGTAATTCAACTGAAAATCAAGTTTTTCATCTTGTTTATAAAGCAATATATCTTTAAAAACAATTTATAACTTACACTTTCTACCATCTACGAATTATTGTTTAGATGTTCATGAACAACTTTCAGTAAATTACTACAGGCTATCTTCAAAACTCGACAAGAGGTTGCTAAAATTTCAAATATATTATATCTCAGATACATTTCTCAGATACCTCAGCCTCGCATTTGTTTCTGTCTTGCCACATTTCAAATTTCGAAAGACTTATCGGTAAGGAAAATTTATTTAAACGATAATTACTTTAAAAACAAGTTTTATTCGATTCTGCCTATGTTGAGGAAAGTTAGCGTTTAGCAGTAAATTTCATCCTTTAAGTATTTGAACGTATGTTGTAAGGACAATATAGATTCTGAACATTAAACATTTACATTTGTAACTACTCTATGCCTTTTGTTTTATATATTAAACTAGGAAAAAAAGCCTCCGCAGGTAGGCTGTTTCAGATGTGTTAGTCCTGGGGCAAAATGAATCTCCAGAAATAGGTATTGGTAGGGTTGTAACCTAAAACCAAAAATCCACAAAAGGGACTCTTGTGCATATAACGATGAAATAAAAGTTAGCCCTACATTTCATAAGTTCTTGATTAAAATGACAAAATTCTCTTTCATTTAAAACAAACCGAACACAAATTGTCCACGGTAAATCTTCAGAAATAGATATCAATATATTTGTAAAAAAGAATCAAAAAGCCAAACATTGTCCTTATAAAGCCTTATAACGATGAAATAAAAATTACATTTCATAATTTTTTGATAATAATAAAATTAGTTTCATTTAAAACAAACCAAACAAAAATCGGTCAGGTAGATATCCAGAAATAAGTATCAATAGTGTACCAAACGTTTTTAAATCAAAATTAGCTTTCTCTATTTAAGTTTTCGTAAATGTTAACAGCACTAACCGTTATAAAACAATTAGTCACAAATTAAGTATATCTGATGTATAACTTTTATTCATTTTCATTTTTTAAATCAAAATTGCTACTTATAATTGTATACTTGCCACCATTAATACAAAATTAGTATATTTTGTAACTATGAATTATTAACAATGAAATGTAACCATACTAAATTGTTGCTGACTCAATAAAAGGCCAGTAAAACAGCGTCTACCGCAAGTATTAACTCATTTCTTTTTTAATACTGACTCCACAGAAGAGATGGCTTACAGTGTGTGGGAATAAATCAACTTTGGCCTACCCCACTGCAACCCTCGGCGTTAGTTTTAGAACGTCTGACTATACTGCAAAACATTAAAACGTTTTTTGAGTCCTAATTTTCAGGGACTCCGAATAAAATCGAAGCAGTTAAATTAAAAGTTGCTATTGCAGTTGATGATGACGAAGAAGAGTATACAATGTTTCGAACAAATAGGAATAAATTACTCGACACCTTACGAAAATGGCGTTGATAAAGCGCTAACAAATTCAAATGTTTGATGCTACAAAACGATCCTAGTTGGGAAAATGTCCAGGTTGGTGCGTTAACTGTTGTCAGTATTATCTGGATTACAACAATGTTGACAAATTATTGGATGAGTACTCGTCTGTAGGGCAAGTCCTAGAACATGGTAAACTTAAAGGAAAACTCCCCAATATGCATGCAAATGGAAGGAAATAGTGTTGCAATTTCCCTTTTTAATACTTTCTTAACAGATAACTGTACCAGGTGTCTGAGCGTATTTTTGTATTTATATGATGGGGTCTATTTGAACGACTGAGAGAGGAAGATTAATTATTGATAGTTGTTAAAGAACTGCTTAATACTAAAGCAAATTATGTTTGGTCAGTTTTTGAACTCTACGACAAAATCAAAACTGACAACTCTTTTCCGAGTAAAGTTACCATAGCAGGAAAGTATTAAAAACTGTGAATAACGTTAGAACACATCCACGGAAGCAGCGTAAATGCACTTAGATGGGCTGATAAACATCATGTTATAGATTTAAGATAACAATTAGTAAGGCTATATTCGTATTTTATTTTCAGATTCAGTCTGAATTGTAAAAGCAAGTTTGATGTAAGCGTATGATTGTATTCGTCAAAATTATTTTCGAAACCCTTTTTCGTTATTTTAATTAGTTTCAAGCTGTATTGTAAACTGTATTCCATTAGTTAAAGTTTTATGTAATCTGTGTAAAATGTTTCATTTCACAACCCAAGTACCGTTATCCTTATTCTACCTGGCTTTTTGAAACAAGTCCTTGGCGCGGTCACTTATAATTGGTTGATTTACCTGAGGAAGGGAAAGGGGGGATAATAAGTCTAATTAGTTTTATAGTTTGTTATGATTAGTTTATATTTAGAACCCTCCGACCAGGCGATTATAACCACCGAGGTTTTTCGCCTATAAAAAAAAGAAGAAGAAAAAAGGATTCCTCCGATAATGGTAACCGAAATTGGTTACCGAAATGTAAATCAGGGAACTAGAATAACCCCTTCAATAAATGTGTTTAAGTTTATTTGTGTAGTGCTATGCACCGAACTTGCGGTTGGGGCTTCAGTGTTTCTAATTGTAAATTCTTCTTAATAATTATTACAGATTAGCTTAATACCAACTCAATGGAAAATAATCAACTACGGGATTAAGAATGTAACTTTATATTCAGAGTCAGCTATACAATGCTCCTCGTTAATTTGAATACGACTGTGAAACTTTCAAGACTGAGCTGGAATATGTTAATAAAGTTTAAACAGTTATACTATAAATTATTCATATTTTTAAAATATGGATTTTGCTAAACCAATACTGTAAAACTCAAATTTACGGTTGTAAAGATAGATTATAAAGGTTAGATTAGATTATAAATAGGAGGGTATTCGTCATATTCAGTACAATTTGCATAATTGTCTCAAACTTCGATTCGAACTAACTATTTCTATCGCTTGCAGTGGAGCGATTCTGTACTATAAGCACTGTGTGAAACTCAAAAAATGGATACATTTTTATGAAAAATTTCACAAAAATAAAAGGTTTATATTACGAATTTAAAGTTATGAAGTTATTTTTACAGACCTTGTAAAAAATGCATAAGAACCGACGGGACTTATTTTAATGAAAAACAACTTTCCTAAACAAACATACATTTTCATCTTCCAGATTCAAACTTCAACGTTAAGATTTGGAGTCAGGTGTAATAGAATAGTTCAAGTAATAGTTTATGTGTTTTTCATCAATACTCAGCCAAGAAAAAGAACTAAAAATGTTTTCTTTGGTAAAAAGTTAATGATTTTTTCTTAACATAATCAGTTTGTCCTGGACTAACGTATTACAAGGAGAAGAATCGCACAAGAAATAAACGGTACCAGAAACTGGCACATACTTTCTCACAAACATATTTAAATTACTAAACAGATTCACTGTGACTTCATAATGGTATTAAAGTAGGAGAAGGGATACATTAAAGTACGAGAGTAACTAATAAATATTATTATTATTAGCTAGAGACTAAACTATTCGATTTCGAACAAATATGCACCAAACATGTCAATTCGGACTGTATCGATGAACGTAAAAAGGTTTTGAAATTTTTTTTAAAACAACCCCCTTTTTTGCCAAAAAAACCCCAAAAATCAGTTATTATTAGCTAAACGAGTATTTTTATAAAGATGCTGTTTTTTTTTTGCATATGGTAGGGTACAATAAGAACTATTATTAAGAAAATGTTTATCAAAATCGTTAGAGCCGTTTTTTTTATAAAAAAATAATAACTGATTTTTTGGAGTTTTTTGGCCAAAAATTGGGTTATTTTTCAATTTTTTTCAAATCCATTTTTCGTATATACAGGCCTCATTGATATGTTTGTTGCTAATTTTTTCGAAATCGATCGAATAGTTTTCACTCTAGCTTTGTATACATACAGACAGACATACAGACATCCATACAGACAGACATTTTGTAAAAACCACTTTTTTGAACTTAGGGGCTCTCAAAACGGATATTTCCACAAAAATCTCAACATCGATTTTTTTGTGATCACTGATCACTATTATACTTTCTCTATACTATAGTATAGTGAAAAAGTAAAAGGGCAATGTCTGTAACCGTGTTGGAACATATTATAGTCGGAACTGAGACATTTTACAGCACACTATAATTTATAGATATTTTTCTTTATAAAAATTTTGATTTTAAATACGTATTTAGGAAAGATTTAGAAATCAGTGCCACAAACAAATTAAATTGAAGTTACATATTTTGACTGTGGTGTTTCAACGTAAACAAATTATATAAAACAATGCAGTATTATTCAGCATATGGAAAAAAATTGGTATTGATACTGTAACAGAATTACATCAACCAACTTATGGCACATGGAAATTTCGACTAACTTTTAACTTTTCTGTTGTGTTCCATAAAGCACATCCTCTGATTTCAACTTTTTATGTTAAACAACAAAAAATGGAGAAGTTACAAATAAACACGTAATTTTTCCACAGTATAACTTTATTTGCTCAACCATTAAAAGGTATTGAATTAAATTTATAGTTAGTAAAATTAATGTGCGTAGTTTTTATGCGAACAATGTCCACGAAAAGTTTTATAACAGAAGCCACGAGTTTATAAAATTAAGAATCATAAAAATCCGAGGTATCAACAGTAGATCATTTTCTATCCGCCCACTAACTCATCATTTATAGCTGTAATTTTAGAATTAACATCTTGTTTTGCCTACTCTTATTAAGGGCACTCCAAATGGAAAACAATTTTTTTGATTGATTTTTAGTTTTTTATGATTTCTTATTCTCCTGTTCTTCCTCTTTCCAAAAATATATAACATGATATGGTTATAATTATCTTTATGTCCGAAAAATAAATAATGTGACGTTTTCCTGGTTTTTTTTAGTATAGATGCATACATAAATACTTTAGTAAAATTATGCAAAACAGCCCCAGCCGTAGACCAGATATCTAGTCATATCCTGTCAGCTTGGAAGTGAGCCAACCACCGTTTGCTTTACTTCCGCCCTCCTACCCTCAAACCACAGATATGATTAGATATCTGGTCTCCCTAGCCTAGATGCGAACCCAGCATTTTCTGTTTAGAAGACTCAACGTTATCCACTAGGCTAAGGCTTGATTAAAGAAAACTGACAAATTAACAAAACTTCAGTTACTTTACTATCGGTATAAATATTACGAGTAAAGTAAAAGACAGTTTATCAGCACCATCTAGGAGTGGTTATAGGAAGTTTGCTTGGTTGTTCTTAAGTTTGAATCTGTATAATTTGTATTCGTGAGAGGTTTATGTTCGTGCCTGACATAGAATTTAGAACATTATTATAATAAAATTTGTTGGTTGGGCCCTTTTTCCTAGACACCATCGATATACGCTGTTGAAAAAGACCCAGATAACCCCACATACTGTCCAGGAGGCCATTACCAAAAGGTAGGCTACTTATGAAACTTTGTCTTTTACGTTTTGCTCGTTTCCCGAAAATCACTTTTTTGTTATTTATAATACACATATCTGGAAAACTATATAAGATATCTTTACCAAATTTTTACCACATGTCTATAACACAATTACCTACTTCCTAACATGGGATTTAAATATTTAAAAAAATAAAAAAGTTATATAATAATAATAATAATAAAAATATTTTAAAAAAGTGTTTTTTATTAAAATTCATAACTTTTAGGTTTATTTATTTTTATTTTATTTTCTTGTGTACGGAACTAAAAAAAGGTACAATTTAGAAAATAAAAAAACTTTTTTTATTTAATTACTACTCAAGTTATTTGTATTATAGCTAACATTGTCGAAGATAGACATTCGGAGTGCCCTTAAAGAAACGTACACACATCCCACCCATGCAGTTGCTGCCACGACCTATATAACGTTTGAGAAAACTAGGTTTAAAATTGCATTATGTGTAGGAGCTCCATCTTGCTGGTAAAAAACGTTTCTCGCCTCATGCTGACTAAGGATAAGGAACTGGTCAGTCAATAATGATGTAAATCTGTCGCCAGTTATTGTCAGAGAGAATATTTTAGAGTACCAGTCTTGAGTGAGCTGTTAAAGTGGTGTTTCAAACAAATGAAATTACGTGTTGTTTATTTGTAACCACGCCATTTTGTTAATCATATGCAGAGGTTGGTATTTTTGGATTGATAAGACTGGTATTTTTAAAACTCTAAACACTTGGAACTTTTCAATTATGTTCCAATCATAAATAAAACATATTTCTCACAAAATCAACTGTTTATGTTTAACAAAACGAAATAGGGGAGGTACAAAACAACAAATCCAAGGTTGCTCGGCCAAGGTTTGTTAATTTGTAATTAACAAGAGAGTCCGGACTGATGTCCATGAATACCTATGCAACAAAAGCATGAAAGCAAAAACCCTTTTTAACAAATTTCTGAGGTATTGACAGTAGGTAGAATATTTTTCAATAAGCCCCTATCTCTTCATCTGTAGCTATAATTTGAGAATACAAATTTGTATTTACCTACCATAATAAAAGAAAATACACTTAGCACGCTCATGCAAAGACCTATAGGCTACATCGTTTTGGAAAACTCGATCTAATATAGCGTAATTTGAAATAGCTCTCCTAAATTTAAAAAGCTAAAACAACTTAATATTGAAATATTGAAGCTTCCCTCCCCTCCGTCTGAGTAAGATAAGGGACTACCAATATGCCAACCATTGTCCGGGAGGATAATTAATTCAGATCGCAAAACACAAGCTCAAAAGAAATTACGTGTTTATTTGTAATTCCGCCATTTAATTTTGTTTAATTATAAACAGATGCATTTCGGAGGAATGGAACATCTGGTGTATATTTAGTTTTCTCTAATCTAATTAATTTATTGTGCACAAAAATTATTAAAGATATAATAATCATGATTTGTTCATAATATGACTTACTCTTCATCTAGCATTTGTCTAGTTACTTTGTCATTCTGAAACCCCCACCATAACAGGTAGTATTCAAAACATATATTAAGCCTATGTAAGTTACAGTTTGCCAGATTCAATTAAATACGTTTTAAAGTAATATTGTTTTACAAAATAACGAATAGGGCGGTACACACTATCTCCGAACAGATTTGATCCGAAACTATATAACAAAATAAACAGAATAGCTATAACGAATATAACAGAATAACACTTCTTTAAACTGATCTTCTATTACATATTTTAACGTATTCCAAACAAGTATTTATAACCATAAACATTTTATGTGAGTTACGTTTTTACTTTTATCTATATCTATATAAAA
>JAGFPH010009746.1:21372-41706 GCA_018207615.1 Philaenus spumarius | reverse complement strand
GTGGAGGGTATATTGGACGGTATAATGTAGGGTGTATTAGAGGGTTTAGTGGATGGTATAGTGATGGTTATAGTGGAAGTGGAGGGAATCAAAAGTTTGTGATATTTAATATGCAAATCAAAAGTTAATACACTCTGGAAAATCTATTCCAAGTGGTTAAGAAAAAAATGATCCGTAGCAGCATGAGTTTAAAAAATGGCGGTCTTTTTGTTTTCGGTCTCTCGCACGCCTTCGCATTTCCGTGCATGCTCGATTTCCTACATTATTCTGCACTGGGTCGTCCTGGGCTTTTCAAAACACTTTATTATGTTCATTACATTCTGGTCTACAATTGAAAGAACTATTTACCCTACCTGGAATGTTTTTGTTTATGTAATTTTGTAGCCAAAATTGTTGAATGCGAATGAACAAAACTTAATTCGATTATGGTAATTTCCAAAACAAGAAGTACTAAGAGGGCTACAAATATTCTCGTTTCGTTCGCCAATCCCCGCGGAGACTGGCGGCGAAGCAAATGCAAACAGATTATTGTATACCCTGATATTTTCTCGAAAACGACGATTGATTGGGACAGAGGCACTTTGATAGGGGTAGTTTGGTGATGGAAGCAGTGAAGTTGATAGTAAGGCCTGCGCAGTAGGACCACCGTTTTTGCGCGAATGTCAGGATTGTTGTTGTTTAATACAGAGGTAGTTACATTATATAAAATATAAATAGTGAATTGCTTATCCTTTAAAAATTACACACGCTTGAAATTTGAATTTTTCAGTTGCAAGATAAAAGTCTGAAAATTGAATACATGATAGGCCTCTGCGAGGGTAAACTATCAGTACAGATTTCAACTTTAAATAGGAGTAGATGAATTTTGATTCTTAAAATAAAATTAGAGGCCCACAGTTTATGAATATGTCCTGTTGGCACCGGAATATGATAAAAAGCTCTGTTAATTTAGTTTAAACATAAAAGCAATTTAGCGGTTTGAACATATTGTTTTTACTTTCTCACTATACTATAGTATAGAGAAAGTAGGCCTATAGTGATCGCAAAAAAAATCGATCTCGAGATTTTTGTGGAAATATCCGTTTTGGGACCCCCTGAGTCCAAAAAAGTGTTTTTTACAAAATGTCTGTCTGTATGTCTGTATGTATGTCTGTATGTATGCCTGTATGTATGTATGTATGTATACAAAGCTAGAGAGAAAACTATTCGATCGATTTCAACCAAATTTGCACCAGACATGTCCAGTCTGTACGCCTGTATAGATGCACGAAAAAGGGTTTTGAACAATTTTGAAAAACAACCCCCTTTTTGACCAAAAAACCCCCAAAAAATCAGTTATTATTTTTTTATAAAAAAACGGCTCTAACGATTTTGATAAAATTTGGCTTATTTGTAGCCTTTAATGTGCCCTACCATATGCAAAAACCCGCATCTTTCTAAAAATTCTCGTTTAGCTAATAATAATAATAATAATAACTGATTTTTGGGGGTTTTTTGGCTATAAAGGGGGTTGTTTTTCAAAATTTTTCAAAACATTTTTACGAGCATCTATAAAGACCTAATTGACGTGTTTGGTGTAAATTTGTTCGAAATCTATCGAATAGTTTTCTCTCTAGATAATAATAATAATAACTGATTTTGGAGGGTTTTTTGGCCATAAAGGGGGTTGTTTTTTAAAAATGTTCAAAACCTTTTTTCGTGCATCTATACAGCCCTAATTTACGTGTTTGGTGCAAATTTGTTCGAAATCGATCGAATAGTTTTCTCTCTAGATAATAATAATACTATTTATTAGTTAATCTCCTACTTTAAATCACCTCTCCTACCCCACCTACAATTTTGAAGTCACTGTGAATCTGTTTAATAATTTAAATATGTTTGTGAGAAAGTATGTGCCAGTTCCTGGTACCGTTTATTTATTTTTTAATGGTTCTACATCGGGGGGTTTACTGTAGGAGAAAGCAGAATGTGGTAACCCGCTTCACAACCTTTTATTTAACCTCCATACCCCGAGCTAAAGTACGACATTAATATTTTAGAAACGAATTCGGTGCTTGACATACACTAACAGGAGTTTTACTCCGCCCCACTCATCTCTCGCCTTCACATCACGCCTCTAATCGTCCTTACAATACAAATGATAAGAATCACTTTGAGGGAAGAGATCCGTGGGAAAGATAAGAATGACGTTTCAATTCGTTGCAAATCGTTTGTAAGGATTTAGATACGAGATAGTGTATTATTTATGCTTTGTCAGGGCTTCATGTATTGTAAGGTTGGCGGGATGATTGTATCTGAGGATACGGGGTTGGATTTGGAATTGTAAAGTTTCGACACTATACTTTCATCAGATTTATAAGCACACACTCATATAATTGATCCGATTTTACGGGGTGTTGTAACGTGCGTAGATAATTCAAGGGGTGGTTACAGGGGTCAACATTAGGAAAACAAGTACCTATATAATATAGTATATATATATTAGTATATATATACTAGCTGGCCCGATCCGGCTTTGCACGGATAGACAAATCAAAATTAAATGTATATTAACAAAAAATATATTATATCAATAAATATAAATTACACTATATATTTCTTATGGGGATTTTTAGTAACTTTGACCCCCTCCCCCTCAAAAACCTCCCGTAAAATTTCGAATTTTTGAAACTCTTTCTTAGCGAGCACCTAGAGCCCTAGAGGAAGCTACATATTAAATTTCATTCCAATCCGTTCGGTGGTTTTTTTTATAGTAAATTTGACCCCCCAAACCTCCCTAAAATTTCGGATTTTTTTAAACCCTTTCTTAGCGAGCACCTAGGACACTAGTAAAGGAAGCTACATACCAAATGTCATTCCAATCCGTTCGGTGGTTTTGGAGAAATCGTGATTTAGTAACTTTGACCCGCCCCAAACCCCCTCTAAAATTTCGAATTTTTAAAACCCTTTCTTAGAGAGCACCTATGGCCCTAGAGGAAGCTACATACCAAATTTCGTTCCAATCCGTTTGGTGGTTTTGGAGAAATCGAGATTTAGTAACTTTGACCCCCTAAATCCCTCCTAAGATTTCCAATTTTTTCAAATCCTTTCTTATCAGCACCTACGGCCCTAGAGGAAGCTACATACCAAATTTCATTCCAATCCGTTCAGTAGTTTTATAGAAATCATGATTTAGTAACTTTGACCCCCAAACCCCCCCTAAGATTTCTAATTTTTTTGAAAACCTTTCTTAGTGAGCACCTATGGGCCTAGAGGAAGGCACATACCAAATTTCGTTCCGATCCGTTCAGTAGTTTTTCAGAAATCGTGATCAGTGAGTCAGTGGATTTGGCTTTTATATATATAGAAAACTAGGGGAGACACCTGCGTGCTCCGCACGCCAACTCAAATGGAACCTTCTATGCACATAATTATGTTATGTTTTCTTTATAATAAAGGCGTAGGATTAACAATAACCTCAAAGATAAGATGGTAAATGTCCAAATCAAATAAATGACTTTGTATATTTTGTAACAGCAGTTATAATAAAGGTAAAAAACCAGCAAGACTCAGGTTTACACTTTAAATAAAAACCTAACCCAAAAGTTAGAAATAAAAATAATTGCTTCAAAGTTTGAAATCAGCTGTTAATGGGGAAATATTAGAGCAAACAGCTGATTACTGTAACAACAATTAACATCCTTATATATTATTTCTCAAAGGTATTTTTTTGTCACTAATCGATATCAGCCTTAATTTTTTATCAAAATTAATTACTCAAACATCATTTTAAAGCTTATGTTATTCGCTATTGACGAAAAAAAGATAAAGAGCTTAAAATTCATGTTTTCATTTTACAAAAATTTATTAAATAACTTTTATATTACACTTCATATTTTTCCTAATGAAAGGCGTCGTCTATTAAAAATCTGTTTAACTAACATGACAGCTGTTAGATTGATTGTTTACATTCCATATGCAAGTGTCATAAACTTTATTGTTATTTATAAACCGATGTAAATAAATAATCGTAATTAACTGAACTAAATCAACGTATTAAATCAGGTAAGTACTCTTAACTTGCGAAATATTCGCACTGGTCAGATAGTCTTTATTTGTTATTTACCATGCCGCTCCCATTGGCGTAAAATATTTAGTAGTTTGTGTTGTTTTCACGTGAAACAAGGAGTTTTAAACAGACGTCTGTCAGGTATTGGGAGTTAGTTTCAGCTCTGTCAAGTCAGTTCAGCTGCTGTCTACGGTTGAAACAGGTAGAAACATGGCAAGTGGTTCTTGGTACGATAGCGCGTTTACTAAAAATGTTCCTTGGTTGGATGACATCGATAGTAGTTCGAGTAGTGATGAGGAACTCGTGCTGTTGCACTCGGTTACAAACCGAACGCACTGGGTACATCCCATCAATCAGAGACGGGAACAGTGCGGCGAGTTCAAGAAGGCATAGGCGCCGTAAGGTTTGAATACAGTATACAGGGGGATGCAAAGACATCTGGGTCTGGAATACCCCCCCCCCAGAAAAAAGGGGAGTACGGGGAATTAAACAGAAAATGAACCTCTTAAAAAGTGTTTTAAACCATCATAATATCACAAGAAACCTTTAAATTTTTTCTCTGTGAAATGAAAATTTCATAATGTACTTAATCACAACTCTCTCTATTATACATGATCGAGATATCGGGGGCGTCACTGACTTAGGCTTCTTTTATTCACCGCGGCAGGTTGCAGCGATCCATCGCTGCGGCCGATCGCTGTCCCAAATTTGCACGCGGCAAGTCGCAGCGATCGATCGGTGTCGCTTGGAGGAGGTAAAAGTGCTGCCAACCACATTAACTTAACTTACCTTCATCTATAAATCGTTCAGTGTTAATATCGGTACCACTAACGAAGTCATTTTGTGTTGTATACCACACAAGTTTTACCAGCTTCAAAACGACACGATGACACGACTATAGTACGCAAAGCCGAATAACAAGGACACGTGTCGTGAGGTTCGAGGTGGCTTGGGTTGGCAGCAATGCGAGAGCGGGAGCGGGCTGCTGCGTGGAATAAACGGTCCTATACAACCCAATGCATATAGGAACCGCTCGTCGCCAGTTATTTCTAAGTGCAGGCGACTGAATTTACAAAACGCTGAGACACACCGCTCCTTTTTGAATAAAAGTACCTATTTAGAGCAATGCACTTACAAAATCGCGGCGACCTTACAAGGCCGCTGCGACCTGCCGCGGTGAATAAAAGAAAGGAGCCTTACATATACGTACACAAACAGACCTTAAGGAAATTACCATTAAGAACACCCAGTGTAAAAATGGTGAACTCCTATAAAAGATAAACAGCTGATTCGGATCAAAAGCTTAGCAAGACATGTTTGTTGAATGAATTTACATTGACAACCAACTAACCAAATTTAGAATTAGTTTACTACTAGCTGACCCGTGTGAAGCATTCGAATTCCAACTTATTAATAGTGTTTCATTAATTTAAATCCATGTTAAAGAGAAATAATTATGTTATAGTTATTATATATTTTTAAACAATTTACCAACTTGCAGAAGGTAAACAACAAATAGGTGTATCCACAAAGCTGTTTATAACCACGCTTACAATTAATTAAAAATAGCAATGTAGTGGCATAACGGCAGCTCTCCAGCTGGCTATTGTTATCATCAGTGTTGCCAACATCAGGAAAATATCCCTACAACTTACTTGATCTTACATCACTGTTACTTTTGGATTCTTTATTTCTTTTTTTTTTGTATTTTTTCGTATAATTGGTTCGTATATTTTTCCGGTGTAGCGGTTAAGGAAAGCTTTAAAATGATGCCTCATTCATGTAATTTGATGATGTATTAAGGAAGTTATGGCTTACCGACAAAAAAATGGCCTTGAGAAATAATATATGTGATTCTTCACAACCAAGAGCTTTTTTAGGTTAGGTTAACAAAATAAAAGCAAACATAAACAAAGATCAATCAAAAGTTTAACACAATTTTAGGTTAGGCCTATACTGAACCAACACACATTTCTTGAAATAATTATTTACATTGGTTACCATAGCAACCTACTTGACAAATTTGGAATCGGTTTATTGTTTTTAACAACCAACACGTTTTTACGTTAGCTTTATAACGCTCTTCTATAAAAAAATCCGGTCATTCACACAAAAGCCTGACCCTACTGCGTATGTGTCAGGATAGAGGATACCGCACCCCACCATCGTACTCTCTTTCCAAGTTCCTCTGTTCTAATCATCATTTCAGTGAATCGTCATTTCAATGCACTGGCTTCCCTATGAGTTGCCGCGCAGGTTGGAGAGCGAAGCGAAACGATTCTTATACAGATTTTTTGTTTGTTTACTGAACTATATTACTAGGACGCCTAACCGATTGAGTTGACATTTTTCTCAATGTTAAAAAATGTTTGAAAAATTGATTTCTTCTAATAGTACTGTTAAAAATGGCTACCGTTTAACATTCAATTGCTAGAATAACATAATGTGGTTCACTATGAAAATTTAAAGGGAAAAATTGTGGACACAAGGTATTTAATGAAAATGGGAGGTCCTTGAAGGTTTAATTGAAGTCGTTAAGGTCTGCTGTAGTGTAATCTTGGATTTTTTACCCCGTAAGAACAATGTTAAATTAAAAACCATTTATTTCGTTTATTTTTTATCATAAAATTGTTTACAAGGTCTTATTTTAAGTACAATCACATTCGTTTTGGGTTTCACATTTTTTTAAATCCCGTTCATTTGTCACGTAGGTATAGATGGATTTATTAGGCGGCGACCTGCGCGGAAAATCTTGCTCATGTAGGAGAGGTAGGTGAAGGTTCCCCACCATCGCGCACCTCGTGCACCGACGCAACCCCATCCCCGTGTCATATCCTCTTTTCAGATCTCAGAAGCAAATACGAGGTGCGCGGTGGTGGGGAACCTTTACCTACCTTTCCTACATGAGCAAGATTTTCCGCGCAGGTCGCCGTCTAATAAATCCATCTATAATTGACATTTTTTAGGTACCAAGTTTGAACTTTTTTCCATATACAATAAAAAAATTTTTAAAAGTGAATCGCAAGCCGGATCCGCAATTTTATACAGAATATTCATTTTTTTTTCACAAATCAATCAGAAAAGATGGATTTATAACATGGATCTAAATGAGGCAATGTCAAAGCGCTATAACGCAAGAAACACCACTGTTAAGATATTGTTATAGGGTGAAGCGCTGGAGCCGCAGGCTGCTTTCTCTTTTGCTGGAGCAGAGCCTTAATCTGATTTTTTTCTGAGGTTTTCGAGATGGGCTATTGCTACTCGGTTGACAGTTTGTTTCTACAGTAAAATAGATGAAATCCAATTTTAAATTAAAATATTGTCTAGAACATAATTAAATTAAATATAGTAGAAAAAAATGTAGCCTAATACGATTTGTACTATTATACGGGGAGATACAGATTCCTCACGCCGGCAATGCACCCGGAGAGGGGAAGTAAGGCCCGGTCCCCACGCTGTGTTTGCTGTGTCCAACGTCACCAGTACAACCTCAATAACAAAAAAATAGACCTCTGCTCTTCACTGTACACCCTAGTTTGTCACTGTAATGTAACGGTAAATAAAAGTGATAAACACATTTTTCTTAGTTAACAGGACGTGTAAAAATTAAATTGTTTTATTTATAAATATATACAAGTGTCACAAAAAAACCTTATCGTGCTATAATACAGGATCGGATTCTATGCATTATAAATTATAATAAATTAAAATATTCAGAAACATTTTACGAATTCGGGTTAGTTTATTTTAGTTTTTTGTTAATTTTTTTTACAACAGTTAAAATAGCAACAACAGTAACAGTGCCCATCTGTAGGCCTAATGTATTTTCATCAGCTATGTTATTAATGATAGTAAAAATCAATGTCCGAATTCGAAAAAAAAACGTTACTGAACATTTTAAAATTTATTTTAATGTATTGATTTTGATATTTCATAGAGCATTAAGGTTTTTATATGGGTAGTATATTATTATGTAAATTTTGTGTAGGCCTAAATCGTTATAAAGTTTTAATGGTAAAACATTTACTAAATGAGTAGTAAACAAAAAAATTTAATATTTGATATTTAAAAATATTGAAGGTCTAAGTTGGCAAGTTTACTTGAACCTTTCAAAAATCTAAGCATGAAGTCCAATTTACAAAAAAATGGTTGAATTCAGGAAAAACAGCAAGAACTAAGAATAATAAAATTACTTAGCCTATATAATCTGATTACCAAATCAGAACAGCCAGGATCGCACCAAATCAATGTCAAACAAGCACAAAATGTATTCATTACAGGAATTATCTTCGACCTGACTAAACAAAAGGTCGTACAGATAATTGTTTTAAATAAAACAGTTAATTGCACTAATTATCAACAACTTTCTCGCAAAAAGTTTACTTTTTGCCTAAAAATACAAAAATTTCTCGCTTTGAACATTTTTGTTGTCATCACTTTTATTTTATAAAAAACTTAGTAAAATTTTGCATCACAGTTATAACATTTTATAATTTTGTATGAAACAAAACCTTACTTATTTATAGATATTTGTCATAGTTTTCTCTAAAATGTGAAATAGTTTTTTATAAAAAGGTTGTAAGCAAGTACGTAAAGTTATAAGAATGTGAGCGCTGTCATTTCCTCAGTTAAATGTTATTTGTGGACCTATTTTTTTGTGGATTTGGTTGTACCGCCAAGGCAGGTTTAAGGAGAAGTAGACTGTAGAAGGGATGACTCGCCCATTAGGCCAAGTGCACTCCTAGTTTGCTCGAACTGTACATGCTAGAACTCCATTTTAAGAAGAAAAAAAAACACTAACACAATATTTAGTAAATTATACAAATTATTTAAGTCTTGCCAACAAAATGAAAATTGTGTATTATTGTGGAAACAAAAGTGAAAAAACATGTAAATATTTTCCATAAAAGCTGGCTAACTTGTTCCCGGTAATGTAGAAACAATATTGGTCGGTCTAAGGATAAAGCAAATAAACTGACGAATGAGTTCCCAAAGCCCCAAAGTGGCACAAATACGATTAATAATTGCACCTGAATTTAAAACAGATATATAACCTTCAAGATCAATAACAGTCAACGGCCATAACAAGCAAATCCTTATAGTCAGGAAGCATGTGCTAGCAGATGAATGGCAGTTGTATTCATATCATCTTCTACCATATCCTTATTCTTAAAGCAGCTAAGGATATAAGATAACTGAAACTTGTATTCACCGCATCTAAAGCACATCCTTATTCTCAAAGCGGCATAGGCTAGCAGATGCCTAAATTTTGTATTAACAGCATATCCTTCTTCTTAGAGCAGATGCTAGACAGCTTTATTCTTTTCCTTACTAGTATTCGCTTATAATAATAGCATTTAAAAAACCGGATGTGTAAACAAGAAAACCGACAAATACATAAGTCGACACGCCTAAAGATGACTAATTCTAAACTACCTTTTTTTTATAGAACAACGCACGCGCTGACTCGCGTCGAAGCAAATGCAAACAGATTATTGTAAAAACTCGACAGATATTTTCACGAAAATTACGATTAATTAGGGCAGAGGCACTTGGATAAAAGTTGGTTGGTGGGATGTCGGTCACCTGGATCCTGACTATGCGCAGTAGGGGTTGAGGTTTTGCGTGAATGGCAGGAATTTGTATATAATTTACAAAACAATACTGACATATTTGTACAGTTTTTTACTAGAAGCGATGACCTTAGTGATAAACGGAAAGTAACAGCTTGTCGAACAGAACGCAAAAAAACACACTAACACAATATTTAGTAAATTATACAAATTATTTGAGTCTTGCCAACAAAATGGAAATTGTATATTATAGTACGGAAACAAAAGTGAAAAAATATGTAAATATTTTCCATAAAAGCTAACTTGTTCAGCAGAGCGAAGTAAACAGTATTGAAGATAAACGTTTAATGGAGCTAAAAGCTTTCAACGGGCTCAACACAACGTTCCTTCACCCCTGGTAATGTAGAGACTATATTGGTCGGTCTAAGGATAAAGCAAATAAATAAACTGACGTACGAGTTCCCGCCTAGCGTTAAGTTTCGTCAGCAGTCTCGAAACGACAGTAATAACACGTCAACACGCAATGTACCGAACCTAACTAACCAATAACTATAACCATGGTGAGAATTAATTATACAGTGAAATAAGGTGATAGGCTCGCAAACGCTGCTTACCGTACATCGCCTGAACTATTTGCACAAACGTTTGGTTTCGCTAAGTAACAATATTAAAACAGTTTTTGGTGCAATATATTCAGAAGCCTATCATTTTTTACGCGATACAAAGTAATTCGATGACGCAGATCAACCTCTGACGTGGAGAGAATTTCCATAATTAAGTTCGTATGTTTTTGGGTTTCAGCTAACTGTTTGGGAGTTTAAGATTTGCGACATGATATGGCATATGATTTGAATGCATTACAAGTTTGGTTTTCTAAACACTATATGGTGCTAAATACTGACAAAACAAAGTTTATACTCTTCCATTTAAAAAACGAAGTAATCAGTTATACCCCCCTGACTTATAAATGTTTACAATGTGTTTATAACAATACTACCTGCTTACAGCAATGTAATTCTATTGAACAGGTACAAAGTATAAAGTATCTGGGCTTGACTGTGGATTTTAGAGTTTCTTGGAAACCTCATGTAAGAGAACTACAAACAAAATTAAACCAGATGATGCTCGTGTTTTACTTTTTGAAAAAGCTCCTAGTTACGTTTTAAAAACTGTATATTTCTCGTTAATACATAGTAGACTAACTTATGGTTTGGCATGTTGGGGAGGTACTTACATTTCTAATCTTAAACAGATTTTGAGTATCCAAAAACGATGTGTTCGGCTTATTTGTCATAAATCTAAAAGGGTTCCTTCAATGCCTCTTTTCAGGTATTTAAAAATACTTCCACTGCAGCATCTTTACGCATACAAAGTCCTAAAGATATTTTACAAACGGAGTGGAAATATGGAACTAGTACTTAACCCAGATAAAATGAGACTTAGGCGTGGTGCGCAACATCCTGTACCAAAGCCCAATAAGACTTGTTTTATGAAATTTTATTTATTTGTTGCCCCGAAACTTTTTAATAATATGCCAGAATATATTAAAAAATGTAAAAATTGTAACACCTTTCTAAAGCTTTTGAGGCAATGGCTATACGATTTAGATGATATAAATAGCATTTTTAAAATTGTAATTTAAAAACTTAATGAACATGTGGAAGCTGTTTTAGGACTGTTGTGTGTGAATGTATGTGTGACTGTGTTTATTTTTGTGCGTGTGCATTGCGTTGAATTTTCTAGTATAATATATGTTAAAGTATTTTTAGTATTACTTCTGTGTATTTTCTTAATAACCTTTGTTTTCAATTTAGACTCCGCACTTTGTGCTAATTTTTGTTTTTTGTATTCTTATTTTGTTAAAGTATGTTATAAGTTTTCACCGCCCTTTGTTTTTTATTCGAAGTCTGATAAGTATAATTTAAGTTCTTTTTTTACTTTCTCCACCCTATACGTAGTATATGGAGAAAGTATTGTTTTCGTAAAAATGTTCGAATTTGAATTTTCAGTTGAATTATCTGTTTTGGTGCTCCCAGAACCCCCAAAAATGGTTAAGTGCAATTATCTGTGTTGGTGCTCCCTGAACCCAAAAATATTTTTAGTGGAATTTTTTGTTTTGGTGCTCCCTGAACCCAAAAAAGTGTTTTTAGAGTGGTGTCTGTCTGTCAGTCTGTCAGTATGTATACACGACCAGAGAGGACACTATTGGTCCGATTTTCATGAAATTTGGTATGTAGGCACTACACCCTAATATCTCCAGGCGTTTTTTTCATTTTTTGGAATTTTTAATTTTTAAGGGTAATTTACCCCTAAAAACCCATAAAAAACGACAAAAATGCAAATTTCTCAAAAACGGCTCTAACGATTTTGATCAAATTTTCAGTATTTATAGTGCTTAAGATGCCAAACAAAATGACACCACCCGCTTTTATCAAAACTTCGGCGTTTTATAATTATGGGGAAATGTTTAAAAATAAACAAGTTTATGTTGTCAATCTAGCATCGCGGCGGCGGCCGCACGGGGTAGCACCATGGTAGCGATCACGGCCAGTAATTCAAAGGTTGCGCGATCGAATCCCGCCTAGGACAATAATTTTTTTATACAATTGACGTAGGTAGAATATTATTTTTTTGTTTTGTTCTAAAAAGTAATAAATAAAATGATTGAAAACAATATTATTTTGACTACAGTAAGTTGGGAGAAAGTTTGTGTCAGTTAACTGATGCCGTTTATTTTCTTAATGAGGGTAGCTTCTAAACAGGCTTATTAAAGCCTTAATGAAGTGCCTACATTTTCCTTGTACCAGAAGGGTAATTTTATGATTTCTTTCATTGTTTGTTTAAGTTTATAATATTGTTGAAATTATTGTATAATAGTATTTAAGTTCAATTTGAATTATTTTAAGTTAATAAGTTTCTTAATAATTGTTTAAAGTTACATATTATTATTTAGTTTTATTATAACTAACAGTTAATAGTGTTACCAATTCTTTTGTACAGGGAAAATAATGAATAAAATAAATAAATAAATAAATCGGTCTACTCACGAAAGGGTGGACCAATATAGTTGCTTGCGCGTACGAAATATTACAGTAGAAAGTGTTTCCACCTCAGCCTACAGTCTCGGCAAACCGTCTGCAGCGGAAAAACTCTCTTTACCAGGGCTAAACCGTTTCTCTGATCTCGGCACTGTGCCGCCAGTTTCACTCTCACGTCACTGTGCTGATAACTGCAATTCTAGAGCAGTGGACTACTTGTGCGCGCTGTCGTTAACTCGCTGTTGTAACTCGGTGGAAAAGCTTCAGTAAAATAAAACTTAGATATTCTTAATCTAAATAAAGTACGGATTCTAACAGTATAAAAAACTGTTATTTGAACAGGTATTTCGAATTTTAATAATTGAAAATATTTGAGAATTATCACTGACTGACACGGAAAAGTTACTAAGCGAGGAAATTTTTTATTTTTGGGTTACAAACAAACTTCCAGCGGGAAAGTTGTAGCCAATGAGTTGACCTAAACGTTTCAGTTCACCGATTTGTGATAAAATGATTACATCATTATGAAATCGTTTTTAAATGAGAGCGAGGCGGTGACGCGTCGCCACTACCAGTGTACTGTTGTTTGATACTGGAATATTTACATCCTTATCCATTTTATCCTTATCAATTTTATACTGTTAGAATCCGTACTTTATGTAGATTAAGAATATCTAAGTTTTACTTTACTGAAGCTTTTCCACCGAGTTACAACAGCGAGTTAACGACAGCGCGCACATTACTAAAAATATTACCAGCTGGTGTGTGTCAGCATGGTGACGTCATAGGCGATCGATACTGGGTCACCGTAAATGAGCAAAATAATAGAGCCCTGGTTCTTGCGGCTTCGGAATAGAAGCTGCCCCCGGTAAAATTCCCCACGTGGGTTTGAACCGGGTACTTTTATGGTATTTTACTTTTTGATCGATTCTGGCTGAACCGGACGGTATATAAAGTCGTGTATAATAAACAAAGTGGACAGAATAAATTCCTATATTTATTTTTTTTAGATAAAATCCCAAAAAACTTTCACTCTAGTAAAAAAAATCTAAAATACGTTTTACTTACTGTCAAAAAAGTGCTTCCGGTTGTTGAATTTGTTTGGTTAACAAACCCACCCGAGCGACTTAGAAACCGAGTGTATCAAATCGGACTTAAAATTCGGCCGTTAGAGTGTGAATACATACATACAATTTTTAATAAAATACCAAAACGTGGGCTGTGGACCATGATCGGTGCTCATTTACCACTCTCGACCTTAGGTCTTACATAAGAGTCACTGTAAAAGCTTATTTTTCCTATGGGAATTCGCTAAACAAATTTTACATAGTGACAATGTGACATATTGTCAGCGTAGCTTTTATAAGTCTTTGATTAGAACTGACATGTATGCAACTTCATGTATACAGAGATTTATTCTGAATACACAAGCATGAAGTGCCTATGTCCATGTATAGTATCCTCGGGTCACTGCACCCCTTCCAATTCATAACTGTTTTATTGTTTTACTAGTAAACCCCCGTAAAAAATCACAGGCTGATTAATTAGATACTCATTAGAAATACAAGATTAAAAAAACAAACTATTTACAAACAGCATTAAGGCCTACTTATCTAGGCCTACCTAAACATAACACCAAACTATAATCTACACTGGCTTCGTTTAAGTATTAAAGATGATGGGTGAAATCAACTGTTCAACGAATAGGTAGGCCTTCTTTAAATTTGTATAAACAAATATATTGATGATAAAAGGTTGTATTTATATATATAGTTTATAACCTCAAAGCAAATATTATAACGTATATATTATAGTATTCATTAGTTCTACAACTCATATTAAAAAAATATCAACTTCACAAGAAATTATAACGATAGAAGTTGTAAACATAACCCCAAACTATAATCTACTCGTACATTGGGTTTACAGATGATGGCTGAAGTCAGCTGTTATATATATGTTATTCACGCTCGTACACTCGCTTTTATAGAAGTTGATTTTTTACTTTCTCATTATACTATAGTAGGTATAAACTATAAAGTATAGTGAACGCAAACAAAATACGATGTTGATTGAGATTTTTGTGGAGATATCCGATTGGTCCAAAACATTGGTTTTTACAAAATGTCTGACTGTATGTAAACAAAGCTAGAGACAGAACTATTCGATCGATTTCGAAGAAATTTGCACCGAACATGTAAATTAGGCATCTATAGATGCACGAAAAAAGTTTTGAAAATTTTTGAAAAACAACCCTTTTTTTTGCCAAAAAAAACCACAAAAATCAGTTATTATTTTTTAAATAGAAATCGGCTTTATCGATTTTGATAAAATTTGGCTTATTTGAAGCCCTTAAATGTAACCGCATCTTTCAAAAAATTCTCATTTAGTTATAATAATAATATTTATTAGTTACCCCCCTACTTTAGGGAGGGAGTATCCCCTCTCCTACTTTAATACAATCATGTAGTCACAGTGAGTCTGTTTAATAATTAAAATCTGTTTGTAAGAAAGTCTGTGCCAGTTTCTTGTACCGTTTATTTTGTATAAAATACACATGTCTGCACTAATGTATCAGTTTATTGTGTTTAAACTAATATATCAACAATGGAACGACCAAGATTGGTGTTGACAGAGAAAGAGATTCAAAATTAAGTTTATAGGGTTTCAACCAACAATTTGGGAAATAGGTATATTCACGACGGTGCTGAATAGCTGCAAAATGGTTCGCACGCCATTCCGTATATTTGGCTTATCTTCAATACACAATGCATTGCGTGCTTTGCACGCCAACCCTACGGTAGAATATACCACATGGCTTTGAACCGGGTACTTCTGTGGTACTTTACGTTTTGATGGATTTTGGGGGAACCAAGCGAGCTATAAGGTCGGCTAAAAAAACAAAATATGCAGAATAACACCCTACATTTATATTTGTAGAAAAAACAAATTCATTATCGTAGGAAAAATCTCAAAAAATAGTTACTTCCGGTCAAAAAACGTGCTTTCGATTGTTGGATGTTTTTTGGCTAATGAACTCGTCCGAGCGACGTAGACAACCAACATGTGTGCCAAATTTGAACCGAATCGGACTTAGCGGCCGTTAGAGTGCGAACACATATATGTATGATTTTTAGTAACACCCCAAAACGTGTTCTGGAGACCATGATCGGTGCTCATTTGCTACTCCCGACCTTGGGTCTTACCATAAGGGCCACTGCAATAGCTCATTTTTCCTATGGAAATTCTCTAGTAAAATTCGACAACCGAAACGTAATAATGTAGCAAATAGCCATTTAAAAAAAAATCGTAACTCGTAATACATTTTTTATTAGTTCCAATTCGTTCACAACATATATGTCATAATTCACAAGCAGTAAATCATATTTTAAGCTCCTTCATCAAGCGTGGCTTCTCTTGTCACTGAGGGGACGGCGCCCTCTTGTTTGCAAATAATAGAGTCGTCAGTGATATATTGAACATTTAACTAATTTCTGAATATCGTATTTTCAACCCCGAATATTTGAAACGCGAATCCCCGAGGTTATTCTAGGCGTAAAGAGAAACCGCCGGGGATGCCAATATGCTTCATTGGGTTTCATTGCCAACCCCCCTCCCCATAGCCCTTGTATTGACGTCATACAGTTTGACAGTTTATTGACATTGGTAAGACCGACATGTTGTAAACATGGAAGACCTGAAAGTGAACGAGTGGAGTCAAATTCATCGAGAGAAAATTGCGAATGTGATGAGTATATACTCAAGTGTAGCAATGGAGTGTATGGTTTATGCATTTATAATTGCCTATTTCGTACGTTTGCTATTATTTTGTACTAGAGGGGAGGTCCCTGCGTGCTCCGCACGCATACCCCATTGGAACCTTCTATACACATAATTATGTTAAGTTTTCTTTATAATAAAGATGTAGGATTAATAATAACCCCAAAGCTAATGTTAAAAAATGTTAAATGTTCGAATCAAATTATTCCGTATATTTTATAACAGCAGTTACAATAATTAGACCACGCAGCTGAACCGCTGACTTGAGTTGAGCAGATTTCTAAAATTAACTTTATAGGCCTAGTTTTAGAGTTTCAACAACAATTTGGGTAGTAGGTCTATTCACGACGGTGCTGAATAGCTGCAAAATTCTTCGCACGACATTCCCCATACTGGGAGTATCATCAATACACAAAGAATTGCGTGCTTCGCACGCCAACCCCCGTATTGGGAGTATCTTCAATACACAATGCATTACGTTCTTCGCACGCCAACCCCACAGTAAAATCTACCACATGTCTTTGAACTGGGTACTTTTATGGTATTTTACGTTTTGATCGATTTTGGGGGAACCAAGTGAGCTATAAAGGTCGCGTAAAAATCGAAATGTGCAGAATAACATCCTACATTTATATTTGTAGAAAAAACTCTAAAAAACATTTGTTCTCGTAGGAAAAATAGTTACTTCCGGTCAAAAAACGTGCTTCCGGCTGTTGTATTTTTTTGGCTAACGAACTCGTCCGAGCGACGTAGACAAACAACATGTGTACCAAATTTGGACCACATCGGACTTAAAATGCGACATTTAGAGTGTGAACACATATATACATATGATTTTTAATGACACCCCAAAACGAGTTCTGGGGACCATGATCGATGCTCATTTGATACTCCCGACCTTGGGCCTTACCCTAAGGGCCACTGCAATAGTTCATTTTTCCTATGGAAATTCGCTGATAAAGGTTAAAAGAACCAGCAAGGCTCAGGTCTGCGCTTTAATAAATACCTAACCTAAAAGTTAGAAATACAAATAATTGCTTCAAAGTTTGAAATCAGCTGTTAATGGAAATATTAGAGCAAACAGCTGATTACTGTATCAACAATAAACGTATGTATTTATTATTTAGTATGGCGCTCCTATTGCCATAAAATATTTAGTTTAGTTTGTGTTGTTTTTACGTCATACAATGGCGTTGTTTTTCAAAAAGGATACAAAAACACGTGTGTATTCAAATGAAACTATTTGTCAAAATTTCAAAGCAATCGGTGATAAACTTTCGGAGATTTAAGATGCCGAACAAACGAACATTTAAATTTTTATTTATATAGATATACGAAATATAGGTTGTTAAAGAATTGTAATACAAAAATTGACAATAATGTAACATAGTCCTACTTTATTAGGCCAATATCCGTAGGAAAGATGAGCTATTGCAGTGAATCTTATGGGGAGACATGGAGTAGTCAATGAGTACCGATCATGGTCCCCAGAACAAAAATTAAAAAATTAAATATATGTATTTGTGTTTGCACTCTGACGGCCGCATTTTACGTCCGATTTGGTCCAAATTTGGTATACGCTTACACGTTGGTTTTATAAGTCGCTATTAAGAGTATGTTCACCAAAAAATCTAACTACCGAAAGCACGTTTTTTTTACAAAAAGTAAAACATTTTTTACTGGGTTTTACCTAAAAACATAAAAATATACGGGAATACTCGGCACATTTTGTTTTTTACATGACCATATATACCGACTAGTTCTCCCAAAATCGACCAAAACGTAAAATACCATAAAAGTGTCCTGTTCAAATCCACGTTAGGGGGTTTACCGTGGGGGCATCGTCTTATCCGAGGCCGACGTGACGGCTGCGGTGCAAACTCGCCTTCGTGAGTAGGCCAATTCCCCAAATAGTTGGTTGAAACCCTAAAACATAAATAAAAATAGTTTTTGAAATCCACTCAAACTGACGTCACCGGTTCAGATACAATTTGTCTTGCAATGGATGCTGGAAATTTCCTCAATCTGAATCAACACATTCCTTTACGTTAGTCGCTGCAATTACGCGGGATACTTCGTGTTTAATATTGGGCTTAAGCTAGTCGATTCGGTGAGGTCCTGACTTATAGACATTATCTTTCAGATGTCCCCAGAGAATGTAGTTGTAATTTGCTGGTTCTGGTGCTGCAATTATTGTAAAATCAGTGGAAAATTATTGTACAATCATTGTACGAGCATTGCACAATTATTGCACAATTATTGTGCAATCATTTCACTATTATAGTGATTGTCAAATCATTGCACCATTATTGTATAATCATTGCACAATAATTGTACGCTCATTTTTACTTTCTCCCCCTATACCATAGTATATGGAGAAAGTATTGTATTCGTCAAAATTTTCGAGTTTGAGTTTTTGGTGGAAATATCCGTTTTGGGCCCCCCTGAACCTAAAAAAGTGGTTTTCGGAGTGATGTCTGTGTGTCTGTGTGTCTGTGTGGATATTATCAGACCTAGAGCCTAAACCAGTCGTCCGAATTTGATGAAATTTGGTATAGAGGTATTAATCCACGGTATCTCCAGGCGTTTTTTTCATTTTTGTGAATTTTTTATTTTTAAGGGTAATTTTCCCATAAAAACCCTTAAAATAACGGAAAAATCAACTTTTCTCAAAAACGGCTCTAACGATTTTGATTAAAATTTTATGGTTTATTAGGGACCTAAAGTACTATAAACTGTAAATTTTAATCAAAATCGTTCGAGCCGTTTTTGAGAAAAGTTGGTTTTTCCGTTATTTTATGGATTTTTATGGGAAAACAACTTTAATACAATACAAAATCACCTCTCCTACCCCACCCTACAAGTCACCGTGAATCTGTTTAATAATTTAAATATGTTTGTGAGAAAGTATGTGCCAGTTCCTGGTACCGTTTATTTATGTAAATAATACATAAATTACAAATTATATTTTTCAATTAAGGAACAAAAAATGCCCATAATGGCCTAAGCTCGATATGCATACGATGAAGAAATCTCTATATTATTATATATTAGGTGCTCCGCCTCTGTTCGCTTCGCTCACCATCCCCAGGCGGCGACCCATTTCGAACATAATACAAACATACTATTGTGTAATCTGACATTTTGTTGGAAATTAAATGACCTAGGCATAGCTAATGTAAGACAGAGATTGAAATAGACACGTAAAACCCCAATAATTCGACTTGTTGCATGGCTTGTAATTTCGCCATTAATTATTAAATAATCAATAATCAAAATTTCAAACAAATTTGTCTATTACCAGCTAAAGAAAACAATATAATATTGTAACACCCGATGTTTGACTTATAATACAGCAAGTCTTTTGTTTGCTGTTACCTAATCTACCAAACAGATAATTGTACAGAATAATTACCTGATTATAAATTTGCTAGATTAGTTTCAAATAAAAGCGCTATGGTTCATTGTAGGCCTAACCTAAACTTATGTTAAATTTTTGATCCAAATCGTCTGTTTTATTTATTATATGTAACAAAAGATGTTTGAATTGAATGCAATAAGCATATTTCGTTGATTTTTGTTTCTGTTTACTTTTAATTTGTTAATATAACCTAAAAAAGGCTGTTGGTTGTAAACAATAATAAACGGTACCAGAAACTGGCACATACTTTCTCACAAACACATTTAAATTATTAACACGTTCACTGCTAAGGACGCACATGTGAGCTTGACACTGAACACTGTGAGAAGCGGCCGACGCACAGTGCATTGCACACCAACCCCCGTATTGGGAGTATTTTCAATACACAATGCATTGCGTGCTTCGCAAGCCAACCCCCATAATTTTAAGTATTTTCAATACAAAATGCATTGCGTGCTTCGCAAGCCAACCCCC
>JAGFPH010009745.1:23013-39053 GCA_018207615.1 Philaenus spumarius | reverse complement strand
GTAATCATCATTTGTAATTGTAGTTGTGTAAAAAGATGATGCCGCACAAGAAAACAAAAGAGAAGACAAAAAAATTGTCACTTTTCAAAGGCTTATAATCGCTAGACAGACTTGTTTTGAAAAGAATATAAGGTTACCTTTGGATTCATCAAGATTTGAACTTTCTAACACTGTCTTCCAATCATTCGCCACTCTTATAATTTCTTAGATATGAAGTTTTCTGTAAACACTTAAGATTTGACAGTTTTTCCACCAATGAGCAAGCATATTTTGTAATCGATATATGTAGTACAAATCGATATACTTGTACATTGATGTTTATATGGATTTTAGTGAGGACTAGTTTTTTATGGTCCAAAAGACCCTGATTGGACCATTTTTCAATGAGAATAGTCGGAAAAACGTTTAAAGACTACCATTTTTAAAAGTTCATATCTTTATTAATTTACAATATACAGATCTTTCAGAAAATAATTGTTTATTATGTGTAGGCTACTTAAAACAGAAAGAAGATGAAATTTGTCTCATTATTAGTTTTTGCATAATTGCAGTATAAACAATTTAGGCCATTATCTTGCATAATGCGCTCAATTAACCTGAGGCCATGAGATAATGGCCTAAATTTATCTATGTAGAATATAACCGATTATCTAATAGGCATGGGCATATCCGTGAACTGTGCAAGAGTCAAGACGTAATCTTTTTTCAACGTAGCACAATCTCGGGATTGTTGAACTTTTGCGTAGAAAATGTTCACAACTGTATTAAATAATTTAACTATGGCCGGCTGAGAATTTATGTTCGTCGCTACCAGATCTCATTTATAGTCCCTACGGTTTATAGTTCTCGGCTACCGGATATGTCGTTTTATAGTCCCATGATGTAAGTTATTTATGGTTGTCGGCATATAGCGTTGGTCGGTCTTGTAATGTCTACCAAACATGGCGTCTTGTGTTCTTCTTTATAATAAGTTTATAAGTAAATTTGTGTTAGTCATAGCTGGTTAATCGTGTTTGCAGTTGTTATAAGTTGGCTTTTTTCTAGCATTAGATCGGGTGAGTTGGCAGTTTTCCACGGCTCCTACGGTAACCAGGTTTTTTGGAGTTAAATACACAATCATTGTTTTGTTAAACCTTAATTTATTGGGCCCGCTAACATTCCAAGTACGACCTGTATCTATTAGGTGTTCTACATAATTTAGACTGTGTTAGGTTCAATTTGCTTTAGGGGATGTGTCTTAGAATGCAGATACTGTTTGACCGATATAATGCATATTGCAATTGTCACAAATTATGTTATATATTCTACTTTTTATATTTTATATAGATTGCAATGTACAGGCAATCTTCTTTGGATTTTGGTTTGATTGCTTTAGTTAACCAAATACCTCTAGCTATTTTTAGTTTTAAAGGATAGTTTGACAACTTGTTTTGAGAACATTTTTCTGCGATAATTTCCAATGTCCCATGGTATTCCAGTAATGTATTTAGGTTTTCTTTTGTTATTTGGTTTTTATTATTTTTCTTTTTTATAATTCAATTTATTATTGCGTGTTTGTATCCTTTTAATGTAGCTAACTGTTTCATTGTTTTTATTTCCTGGTCAAAATCTGTTTTGTTCACAGGCACGTTGAGTGCTCTATGTATACAATTAGGCTATAAGCTTATATTTTGAGGTTGTAGGGATGATTAGAAGTGGTGTGTATAGTATGGCCTGCTTGTGCAGTTTCCTGTAAACTTTGAAACTATTCCTGCTGTGGAATAGTCTTATAGACTGTCCAATTTGTCTTATTGACTGCTTTGGATCCTAAAATATACCTTAATCCAACCATCCAGTATCTTAAACGGATACCATTTAATTTATTGATATGATGCGAGAAACGGGTCGCTAGAAACTAAACAAAAAAAGTGGAGGGGTAGAAGGTTAGGCAGGAAGAAGGTACTGGGGAATAGAGCTTAGGCCTACTATGTTGTACACCCTAGTCACTACCTAAAATTAAATACATTCTCGCACACCGATGGTTGGGTAAAAGTAATATAATTGCACTGCAGTTTTTTTATATGTATAAACTTAATAAATGTTGTCCTAGATTTATATTCACTTGTCTTTAGCAGTTTATTTTAACAATATTAATTCTACTTTATTCAAGTAATTGTAAAAACAGTTTTGAATTTGAATTCTTACGCAAAACACCGTATTTCCATTATAAATTTTTGGCCTTGAGAACAACTGTTATGAACACATTAATTTTGTAAGTAGACTACTCGCTGTATTCAAATAATCATAAACACAATACTGTGACACATACAGTCCATGTAACAGAAATATATAAAAATGCAAGTAAATTCCCATAACGTCTAAAACAAGTAACAATGGTCTGGCAGCTAAAGAGACGCAAGATTCAATAATCAATATTTAATAAATCATATGTACATGTATAAATTCATTTAAGACGCAAAATAATTAAAACTTAATGATTTAAATAAACGTAAAATTAAAATTAAGCAGACTATAATATAAAGAATTGAAAGAGCAGACTTAAATATTAAATAAACAAAAAGAAAAACATTATTAAGAAAAAATATATAATGTGTTTGAGTATAGAAAAGTTCATCATAAAACAAAAACAGTGGTGCGTGTAAAGTAAACAATTTGAAAAGTAATATAAAGAGTCACACAACAAACATTTTCAATAATTAAATTTATAAAGTCGAAGAAAACCATATTATATAAAAAACCGTATAACATATAAACGTGTATATCAATGCACAATGTAGATTTGAATTGAATCTGGTTTACAGTGAAACGTTACGTTAATCAAAAAGGCCATGTACCGCAGCCTTAATAGACAAGATGGCGTTTAGTTAAGTTGAACTGGCGTGTGTTGGAAAAGTAACGTGTACAGAAAGATGGTTTTATAGTGTAGGAGAGTGAAAATGGATAAAAAAACTTAGAGTGCTCTAGTGTTGGTGTACGCTTCGGCGTTGAAGTTCGACGAGTAATTGTCGAGTAAATTGAACTTGTGTGTTGGCGACCATGTGGCTTCACTTCTATTGCATATACCTTCTAGTGTGAGGGAATATTTCAATTTATCAAACAAATCCTAGGTGTAAATTGAACTTTTCAAACGATTTTATAAACTTTAATGGCCATATAATACGATAGTTTTCAGTCTGCATTCAAAATTTTAACTTTTTCATATATAATTTCACTTTAATTTTAAATTGCGTCTTAGCTTATTTCACATGGTTATAAATTGTATCTTATGTTAAGTCTTGAAAATTTGTCTTACTTAATTCATATGATAATGATTAATTTGTTTGTATGTAATTGCTTTCTTAAAATGAGTGAGTAAAAAAACATAGTTGTTTCGTCACAATGTCTTAAATTTCATTATTGACCATGATTTCCATCTAGCGTGTACTTTTGCAGTCAAGGACTCACAACCTGAGAAACTAAACTAGTAATAAAGGTTCTATATAAATTATGATATGCATAATTAAAAGTAGAAAAGCATAGAGCACCTTATATGTGGAATATTGAGTTTTTTTTAAAGAGTTAAAGTAAAGGAAGTTTTTGAGGTAAAGTGTTGATTTGTAAGTTGAAGCTAAGGTGGTTTGAACAGTGAGTATTTTTGTAGTGAAGTTTGAGTAATGAGATGAATATTTAATAATTGAAGTTGAATAGTGAGAGAGGAGTATTAAAAGCAATTAAGATAGTAAAGTGTAGGTGAGTGATAATCCACATATATCGTTTTTTATCAGTTTTAACATTTTTTATATTTATTTCAAATTTTTCGATGACCACATTTTTTTATCAGTTATAATCATCTCTTATTTTACTTTTATAACACTTTTCGTTATAATACTGATTATAAAATGTTATTCCTTATTTTATGTTTATATAAGAACTTAACACTTGGAGGCGGGTATATATTAAAATTATAGGTACGCAATAATTGTAATACAGTAGAGTCCTGGTAATTCGAGTCTCGATAATCCGAGGTTCCGTGTAAATTCGAGCCACAAATAGCATTGAATGTGACCATGCATTGTGACACATTCTTGTTGCATGAAGGATACCGATCTTAAAATTTTTGTTTTCCAATGAATCTGTCAAGAGCGTTTGTACAATAAGTCACCGGTATAAATGCTTAACATTTTTTATAATGCCCTGATCCATTGGCTGTACAACTAAAGTCATGTTCGTATAATAACCGTAACATTGTTCATATAAGTGGGATAGAGTTATGCGCAGTACAAGTGCCGATAAACAATATGATTGTTCTGTTCTGTTTACAAAAGCTTTTGTAGAGATTTAACAACAGACATAGATTGGGCAGAGCATCAATGAGACAAACTACAGTATCGGTACCT
The DNA here is from genome assembly GCA_018207615.1 of Philaenus spumarius. Classification (NCBI taxonomy): domain Eukaryota; kingdom Metazoa; phylum Arthropoda; class Insecta; order Hemiptera; family Aphrophoridae; genus Philaenus; species Philaenus spumarius. Next base: position 34,677 of record JAGFPH010009745.1, on the reverse strand, counting down.
AGAGAATTCTCGGAAGGCAAAATTCTTGGAAACCGGTACCGCGTCTAGAATTACTATATGAGTACAAACACGTAAGTCCTGCCCCCTATGTCCAGCCTTTCTACCAGATAGTGACCTATTTATCCAGCGATCCCTTTCACAGCACAAGATTTTATTTTTAGTGTTGAAAAACAACTTCGAATTAAAGAAGTTGACTTCTAACTATCCATAATTTTTTACATTGATATCATATACTGTGTAGTACTCACAAGTGTGGACCTGAGATTTACAGATGCTAAGACTGGTGCCGTTGGCCATGGCTGTACCAGCCATGGCACTAATATGTTTTGCGGAACTATCACCCTCCGATTTCTCAGAAATGCCGACTTTCAAATCCTAGTGGATCACCTATGTAACATGCTTCAATACTATTGTTAAACACACTTACTAATTTTGAATAAAGAGAACTTCCGTGTTTTCAAGAGGAGAGATGCAGACCAATGTTTTTAGAAATGCATTTAAAATGAGTGAGAGAGCAAAACCAATGCACTGTGCCGTGCAGGTTGCATTCTTTCCAGGTACAAACTCGTGAGTACAGCACAGTAAACTTCAAGGGACCGAACCGAAACTTCGAATTATCGGTAATTTCGAATTAAAGATGTTCGAATTATCCAAGTTCTACTGTATATACAAAAATAACATCTAAACAAACTTTTCCCAGCACTACCGTATTCCTCTGGGGTGACATCGAAGCTCGTAAACGTTGCAGTGAAGTTAAACAAAAAAACTATTTATGATTTCTTTAATTAGTAAGTTTCTATTTTTTACTGTGTATAAAATTACTTTTTTACCTCAGCAGTGTTCAATACAAAATAGTGTATATTTAATAAAACTTTAACTTTTTCGGATATACGAGGACTATAAATAGTAGTTTTATCTTAACCTCTACATATTCCGTGTAATTCGAGTTTTTCACAATCCGAGGTACTCTCGGTCCCATTCAACTCAAAATATCAGTACTCTACTATACTAATAAATTGTATTCTACTTACATCTTTAATGTCACTGAGGTCCAAGGGATCAGGTTCATTTAATATAGACTCAGACCTACACAAACACAAAAATTTAATTAATAACAATTTGTAAAAAAAGATACTTGATCTTAACCAGGAAACTATGTACTTTGCCTTAAAACAGAGGTAACACTGAAGCCATGAAAGAAAAAATACTAGATAACACTGGCGAAACATTCCTTACTCTTGCCATCATATCAGCTCCCAACAATATCAGTGTATCTTCTAATCATGAATTACTGGTATAGGCGGGTTGGTACCGGTTTTTATGTACCTGATAAAACGTGGTACTGATATTAGTTAGTACTTGATACAAGTACCTGATACTCTTTGTATGATGTACATACTACTGACACCATTATTTATCTTGTGTGAATATGTACAAAAGTCTTATAAACTGTTTGCAATAAAATGTATATTTGTAATAACCTTATAAATAATTAACTCAATAGGAATACATTAATTCTAAATGTATAATAACCTGTAAAGGTATTAAGATAATTAAAGTTTTATTGGTTAAATACGACTTAATTCATAAACATTAACTTTCTCTTTTAAAGATACAGTGGAAAGGATTTTACTAATTATTTTGAAACAGCAGAGAGTATAGAGAAGGGACAGTAAACTATTAAGAAAACGGTAAGACTAGATCACATCAGTTTGACAAAGTAGGAACACGTTGAAGTAGAAACAAGCTGTCTGACTATGTAAGGCCTACTTCATCTGTTAACATTAGTGAAACGGGTAGGCTACTATTTCAGATGGAACATGTTAGCCAAAGGAAGTTAGCCCTACATTGGCATCCACCATTTTGCAAAGTATACCAATGTGAGTCAATAGCTTGTTTCAGTTAATTTATATAACATGTATTAGGCCTGGGTCCAACTTAATATTTATTTGTATACCCTATAATGAAAAAAATTTAGTACTATCCAAAACGTCAACTAAAAGCTTTAAAATTTATTTCCACACTTAAATAATTATAATCGAAAATTGGGCTGCTTTAGGTATAAAATTAGAAACACCATGTGTTCTGTGTTGCCCCAACCTTAAACCTTAAAAACCAGTCCAAATAAATCGTGGGTGTTTCAATGTTCTGTAGATATTTAATAACAATTAGGCAATTATTTGTCTAACTCTAGTTGTCTTCAAAAATATGATGTAAAATTTTAGGTTCATTTAGGAGCATGAAATGACGACTTGTGTTACTAAAACCATGAATGTATTGTTTTTATTGAGCTTTTATAGTAACAACTATCTAAAAAAATTTGCAACTCAATTTTCACCCGTTTCTAAGGTACATATTACACTATCAAATAAACGTCAAATTTCTTTGATCAAAGATTTTCCACCAAATAAATTTTACGATTCTTTGACGAAATAATTTGTTCATCAAACTTTTATGAATGTTTGACATGCTGTAAACTCTGACAAAGATTTTCAAAAAAGAATAAGAATAAAATTCTAAAATATTATTACAGTAGTACGCAGTAGTAACCTCCTAACCTCAAAATATGTTCTTTCAGTTTCTATATATTCCTTGTGTTCCTTTTATATTTTACCTTTCCTTTTATATTTATAATACAATGAAAAAATTGACGTGGAGAATTGAAGCTATAAAAACTTTAATTTCACATTAAGAAAAAGAGAAATTTGAATATGTTTACCTTATTTTAAAAGTATATTTACCATTGTTTTAAAGATTTATTTTGAAATCTTAAAACCCGATATAATATGAATCACAATCTTTTAAATGTAGGCTAATTATTTAATAATAGTTAATAAATAATAATAATAACAGAATAAACAGAAACATAACCCAAAAATATATCTTGTTAATAACCCAGCTCATCAAAGAAATCGGACAGGTGTAATATGTTTTCTTCGACAAAGATTTCATCAAAGATCTTTGATAAAAGTTTGACCAAATATTTGACGAATAAATTTGATAGTGTAATATGCCCATAAATAACGAAATCTTAATTTAATTGAGACCAAATGAAGTCTGCCCCTCATTGGTTGAGTAGGCCTACATCCGCACTGATCGGTAAATTTCTGATCAACAGACCGGTAACAAATGACGTAGAGGTTAGGTGATCATAGATGAGTGCGGCTGAACAGGCTATACAAATACACCGGTGAGAGGCCAAGGCAGTCATTTAAATTAGCTGCAGTAAGTGCAAGTGGAAGCATATTTATTTGTAAAAAAACAAAAATGGATCGAATTAGTGGTACTGTAAATGCTATCGATGGTAATGATAACATTTTAAAGTTAGTTCTTATGGCAGCAAATTTGGTAATAACTATACTACGAATACGTCCGGGCAATTTATTTGTATACAGAGACAATAGGGCAACCCACAATGAGGGTTGGTTATTTTGAAAACAATATTTTATGTTTAAAAATTTGTTTACATGCTACATGTTATGTTTTGACTTTAGCACATTAGCATATAATTGGATGGATCTACTATAATCTTTCTCATGTATATTGTACAGCAGGGGTCTCCAAACTATTTTACCCAAGGGCTGTATTAAAATTTTGAGGTGGTATGGCGGGCCAACAGGGTCTGGATGACTTGTCCCCCAGGGTGGAAAATTTTGAAAATTTGACACTTGGAAACCGTGTTTTTAAGCATTTCCAGTCTATTTTTACAAATAAATACATTTTTAAACAAAAGTTTTAAGTGTCTCTGAGTCTAACTTATATGTGTTTTTTACCTCTTCTTTATACCAACATAATAAATTTTTATTGGTTAAAGTCAAATAAAAAGTAACAATAAGCATTTTAAATACAAAGGTTAAAAGACAAAACACTCAGGAGAATCATACTTATTTATTTAAACTTAAAATATGTAACACAAACATTTAAAAAAAGAAAAATCTGTCTTTAATTTTAGTAAGATGTGTGCAGCTGTATTTTATTCACAATGTCTGTCCATTTTGGATTGAAATTTGTAGTTCCAATAGTGAGCAAAGCTTTTAGGTGCTCATCCGACAACATTGACCTGTATTTTGATTTCACATGTGTCATCTTCGAAAAGGTTTGCTCACAAATATATGTGGAACGAAATATAGTTATCATTTCTCTCGCAAAACTCTTCATTGCTTTGAACTCATCACTTAACGACTTGGAATAAAAACCTAAATGAAATTTAGGTATTCAAAAAAAAATGAATTATTACAACTTACTTAGTTACACACCTGTAAAAAGGACGAAGATCTTCTTAACACTCGGAGATCATTTTTGTGACACTCGGAGAAGTATTCTTTTAAGTTTTAATTTGACATAGGATCAATCAACTCGAGCTGAAGTTCTGTACGAGCATCTTCAACTTTATATTTAAATGGATTTTGGAATAGGTTGATCTTTTCTGATGTAGTTGCTTCATCAAAGTATGAAAAGCGAGTTTCAAACTCCTCACGTAGTTTTGAAATACAGTAAGATCTTGATAATCCGGCACTCTATAATCCGGCAGACTCGATAGTTCGACATCAATCATCTTGAAAACTTGCACTTATTAAAAATAGCACTTTTTGTAATTATTGAGTGATTTAAGCCCGGTCTACACTGTCTGTTGGCTCCGCATCCGTTAAAAACAACAGTGTGTAAAAATCTACTGCTAAATAAACTTGTCCAAAACAAACATTTCAATAAAAATTTCTCCTAAAAATCGAACCGATTCAAAACAATGTGCTCTCGTCGTCCTTTAAAAACGTTAAAGGGATGTTAAACACTTTCGTTGCTGACAGTATTTTGTTGAACGTATTCCACTTAATGAAGATTATTTGAACAAATTGAAGTCTTTGGAAAAAGATACATTGAATTTCTTGTAAATAGTTGTTCGATTTAAAACTGCTTTCAGGGTATTTACTAGTTCCCAAAAATAAAAATCAGTGACTTTTAGCGAAAAAATTAAAAAAATCGAGTTTCTATATACAGTCTTTATTCTGTAAAACTTAAAATCACTTATGACTTATGTCTACTTCTCTTAGTAATACACCCAACTAGTGATACACGAAATTCGTGATGTTTTAGTAGATTGTCTCGATTGTTCAAACATCTCGAGCATCAAACAATCGCTCATCACTACGCTGCAACTTGTCTGCTCCGCTGTTCACTACTATGCCCATACTCCCCCTTGCCGACTGCTGTTCCTGTTTATATTCATGTTTCGGCAAAAATGACATTGAAACAACATAAAACACATAATTACTCCGATTCATATATGCTCAAAATTATTTTAAAGGCTAGATATGAATTATAAAAAACTTATCAGGTTATTATAGGAAAAATATTGCATCATATTGAAGCCTGGGGCTATGATCGCAATTATAACATCAGCGTGTCACTCGCTCGATAGTATACGGAACCCTTTTTTATATTTGTTACAATCCAGCGCTCACAGAGCTTATATTATAAATATGTTATGTACAAAATGATTTTGCTTTAGGCTTTTTAAATTTATTAGTTAGCGGCAATCTCTCTACGCAGTTAATGTTACGTAGTTTCAACGTGTTCATATACAGTACATGTGCGTTTATTTATAGTTTATTCCATGTCCAAACCATTTTAAAGGAAGACCTCGATAATCCGGCATATTCGATAATCTGGCATCACCGGATCCCCGAGCGTGCCGGATTATCAAGGTCTTACTGTAGCTTGTGCTGCATATTGAGATGGAAACTGAAAGATTTCACGTGTTGAAACAAATCGTTTACAAACGAACTCTTGCCTTGAAGTTACAAATTAAAAATATTAACATGTGTGGTAAGATCAACAAGAAATGCAAGTTTCCATAGCCACTGATCACTCGAAAGCTCTTCTACTGGCTTGCCCTGGTCAATCATATAAATGTCAATTTCTTGGCTTACGGTAGCTCAAAAAACCTCATAAGCACCTTTCCTCTGCTTAGCCAACGCACTTCACAATGATATGGGATGTCTGGGTACTGGCTTTCTATTTCTGACAAAAAGTTCTTGAACTGCCTGTGTTTAAGTGAATGTGGTCTGATGTAACTTACAGTTTTTACCACTACTTCCACTATTTCTGACACGTCAAGGATTTTCCCACACAGTGCTTGTTGGTGAACAATGCAGTGTAACGTGCAACCATACTTGGGAATAACGAATAGAAATTCTAACGAATAGCGATATTCGTTAGCAATTTCGGCTAACTTCTATCATATTCGTTAGTTTATAAAAAGTTATCAAAATAACTTCTACTTAGTTAGAATCCAGTTAACGAATAGATAATATATTCGTTAGCAGTTAATTGCTTAATTAGTTAGATTTTTGAACGGACGGATTAGCCTACCTCAATTCGAATTTTCTGACGCGAGCGGTGAGGGTTATGTATGGGATTCCCAGAAATTGTCAGCGCCTGCCATGACAAAGACAACAAGACAGGATGGGGAGGGGTGGGTGGTATGCAGCGCCAACAATAACAATATCGGTAGGCTAACGGACGTAACGGTATAGCGTAAGGGGAGGGAATGGGGAATGTTTGGCAATATTTGTCATCTCAAGACAATGACTTCACTCTTTAGTTGACTGTTTATTCTGACAAGTAGTGTATAGTCCTTTTTTATCTGGTAGTAGAGGTAGTGAAAGTGAACTGTGATTAATATTTAAAGTTTTCTTAGTTTTTAGAAGTATTATAATTTAGTTAAATAATTACGTTGCGGTTTAGTGATAGTAGAATAAGAATATTAGTTTGTGATGGCGGGTAAGTGTGAAATTCAATGGCCGAACATAAGCAATTTATTTCAAGAAATTGAAAAAAAATTAAAATGGTGGAATCACGCTTAAATGTTTATTGTGCTTGCCAAAAACAAAAACAATAAAAGCTTCAGTGACAAGTGCTTCAAACTTAAGAGCGCATATTAAGGTAGGCCTAAGTGGAGAAAGGTGATTTAACTTAAGCCTACGGTAGTCTATAATAATTTGGTTTTAACTTGAAGGGGATCGTTTGTAGAGCATTTAAAACAAAAAATTTTATTATTTTATTCAGCAAAAATATTATTTAATCTTAAATGTTCTTATATAAAAATCGGAAACGTCAAACAATAGTTTGCTCGCCGTAATAATTACGGTATCGGGACTGTACGGTATCGGGACTGTATGTGATAACTGATAATACAAATGCGCATTTGATTTTCAAGCGTCTAGCCGCAATAAAATGTTTCAATTGTAGAAGTTATTAAGGTTTGATTAAATTTATTAGTAAGATCGATTCGATAATTTTAGGCTACGGTTTTAATTTTGCTTCATTTTGATAGAAATACTTTCATAGTTGTGAATAGAGGATAATGATGCTGTGTAATCTTATTTTTATCTACAACTAGTGGACCCAGCAATGCTTCACTATTGCATGATTTAATTTAAAGGTAGTAAAGTTATTCCATTTCATTACATTGACTTAAGAAGGCCTAATCGAATTGCAAAATGGTTTTATGCCACTTAAGAATATACTACACAAATTTAGATTTTATAGTTTGTAAACCTTTATAGATAATACAGTAAACCTTTTGTTTGCTTTTACCAAAAAAATTAAAAAAAGCTGACAGTTGTTAAGAATTGTAAAAAACCTAATTCTAAATTGGTTGCAAATAAACATGTTTTGGTTCATTGTAGGCCTAACCTAAAATCATGTTCAGTTTTTGATAAATAAATAAAATTGATGTATCAAATGTGAAAATGTGTAGGCCTAAGTAGTAATAATCATAATCAGTTACCAAAATGTGTGCTTATCATACGAAATCCTTAAAAAAATTGTCCAACCCAACAGCGAACTTCTCCAAAAACTAACTTTATTTTCTATCAGTTAGTTTTTAGCTAACTAATAACTTCTATCAGTTACTTTTTTAAGTAACTAACTAATAACTTCTATCAGTTACTTTTTACGGGACTAACTAATAACTTCTAACTAGTTAGAAGTTTTGACTAACTTTCCCAAGTATGCGTGTAACACCATTGGTTTTTCCCTTTCTGCACTTTTAACAGCATTGCACACGTGTCCTACTAACCATGTTTTATTGCCACACATATTTTTTCCTCCATCTGTAGTCACACCTTTTAGTTTTTTAAAATCTAGTTTTAGTTTTGAAATACTACCACTTACTTTAGAAAAAATATTTTCTCCAGTAACATTACTTTCTATTGAATAAACATCTGCTAATCCTTCGGTTATCTAAAAATCACTGTCTATACCTCTAATGAAAAAAAGCACTTGGGCTGAATCTGACATCCGTCGATATGTCTAGTGCTATTGAATACCATTCAAATTTTTTGCACGCATCCTCAAATTGGTTTGTAATGTCAGCACCAATATCTTCAGTTCTGCGAGCTACCGTGTTTGCAGACAGGCTGATCGCATTAACATGGATTGCTTTTTCTGGACACAACTCTTCAACTGCCTTTTGAATGCACGTTTTTACTAACTCTCCATCAGTAAAAGGCTTACGTGTTAAAGTCACCAAATGGTGTAATTCCAGGATAGTTTTGCAAAAATGTAATTTTTTTTTAAATATAGATCTTTCAGGATATGATAGATAATTATGTTACATAAGCACCCATATAACCAGCAGAACTAAATTTTAAAGTTTTTTATTTTAAAAACCTTATTTGTGAATGACGTCACTAAAATTTTACTTTCCGGTCACACCTCTAAATTAACGATAAAAAAAATACTTCAAGATGAAAAGAGCATAAACTATGATAGAGGAAAGTTGTATAAACATCATATGACGATATAAAAGTAATTTCTTCTTTTAAATTTGACTTTAATTAACAATAGTTGCATTAAAACTTCTTATTTGTAGAGTATATGAATATATAATTTCAATGAAAAGTTGTAGAAAAGTTTTAAAAAGACAATAGTTTAGAACGAATTTTCCAGTTATACCAAATAGCAACTGTATGCAGTGAATTGCATATAAAATATATTACTTTTCATTTTAATAAGTTTGACAAATAATAGAATTTGTCGGCGTGACCGGACTGAAATGGGCGTGACCGGACTGACACGGACGTGACCGGACTGAAATGGACAAGGCCAGAATGAAACTGTATTGATTACTGAGCATTTTCCGACCAAGGAACCGTTGTAGAAATTAATGTAGGCCTAAAAAAATTATGTTTTACAACATTTAGATAAAAAATTGGTAAAAAAAAACAACACATTCCTGAAAAAACGATGTATATTTTATAGATTCTTGGAAATCACAAAACAAAACCAACAACTATAATAAAACAATATATATAATAACCAAGAATTTTAATAAAAATCACTTAATCCTACTAATAGTTATGAAACATTACTTTATATTACTACAATATGGGTTATTATAGCTTAAAAATAAGACTTCACATTACGACTGAAAAAGGTTCAAAATCAGGTAATAGAATATGTCTCATATAATATTGTCATAAAATAAATAACATTATATCATAAATTGTGTTGTTTCATTTAAAATACCCTGTCTCTACATTACAAACAAAGTATTAATTACATCAGATTATTGAACAAATTTAAATGTAAAAAAGGTTAGCCATGTTCAATTACCTAAACGGTCACAGTTGCACAAGACTGTTGTTGGTTTATCTTAAAAAAAAACATGATTAATAATTTGACTAACACAAATGAAATCATTTAACGATTACTATAATTTGAACAATCAGCAATGGAACTATGTTTACGAAATCACTTTGACATAGATATACAACAAATTATGAAGGTAAAGTATTCTACAATAAAAACTATATGTACATTGTGTTTCAAACTAAAACTCAAACTAAAACTAAACTGAAACTCAAACTAAAACATAAAACTAAACATTTCTCTGTTAAACTGAGTTTAAAAAAAAAACGACATCGACATAACAAAGAAAAAACATAAAACGACATCAAACTAAAATTATAGATGTATACCCGGTCACAGTTGCACAAGACTGTTGTTGGTTTATCTTAAAAAAAACACGATTAATAATTTGACTAACACAAATGAAATCATTTAACGATTACTATAATTTGAACAATCAGCAATGGAACTATGTTCACAAAATCACTTTGACATATACAACAAATTATGAAGGTAAAGTATTCTACAATAAAAACTATATGTACATTGTGTTTCAAACTAAAACTATACTGAAACTCAAAATAAAACTAAACTGAAACTCAAACTAAAACATAAAACTAAACATTTCTCTGTTAAACTGAGTTTAAAAAAAAAACGACATCGACATAACAAAGAAAAAACATAAAACGGCATCAAACTAAAATTATAGATGGACACTTCTAAACTGTTTAGTATGGAATGTCACACACTAGTTATGGAAATAAATATGGGTTATAAGCCAACACAATTCTAATAACCAATAAGTGGTTCTAATATAAATTTGTAAAAAACCCTATTACCTCTTACTATCATGTTCAGGTTAGGCAAAACTGTTACCACTTGGTTGAGGTTGACATATGAAACGTCTTTGTTGTCGGGGAAAAAAGTCTTGTTATCACTCTCGGACTTCATGAACATAACTTCAAATTCGTTGCCAACAACCTGGCTTTGACAGATCGCCACGAAAAGATGACCACTTGAAGTGCTGGCTTTTATAGGATTAATCCGTATAACAACAAAAGATCCTATATCAATCTTTGTTTCTAAGATGTCTTCGCATTTGTCACTTTCTGTTTCGACGTTGTCATTAGAAGGCCCACATTCTTGAAAATTTGCCGGGTCATCAGATGTGTCTTCACTATCTGAAGAAAATACGTCTTCCACTCTCAATATACGTTTTTTCTTTTGTAGGTCTACAGATAAATCAGGGGAAACCGGAAACAAATTGTAATGTTTACAGGTGTCGTTCATGGGGCACTCGAAACAAGACAACAAGTTTGCATTCATTTGACTTCCTGTTGAAAATGTTATTTGGTGGGCTTTAGTAATCCCATCGATTGAAGGAATTACTAGCCAGCCTAACTGTTTTTTAATATTCTCAATGCTCTTTGAACTTATTTCCAACAAAAAAATGTCCACACTTGAAAGGGCCTTAACAAATCCAGCTGCGTTGGTTATGTCCTTTCCATATGACACTGCTCATTCAGCCTCTCTTTTAGGCGTGCCACCAACACCATCCATGGTTCCTTTGCCGTGGCCGGCCTCCGTGAAGTTCCACGACATAGATTTTAGTTTTGTAAAAATGGATGGAACAATGGTCTTGAAGAAATGGATATTGGTTCGGTTCCTGTATTGACTGGATGGCGAGTCAGAAATGTACTGTATCAACATTGGGGAATTGTTGTGCAGATCTTTCTAAAATCGGCTGAAGATGGGCCCAAACAGCGTGCGCTTGGTGGTCTAAATTGTTACTTACAGTACAAAAACAAGATGTTTGTGACTGGTTGTCATAGTTTGAGTAACGAACTCCAGTATGCATCGATATTTGACACTTAGAGGCACCAAAATGCACAGACTGTATCTCTTAGCCATATTTGCAAACATAATTTTCCGCAAAGTCAATCCTGAACACTAATTCGTTACGTTTAAGATTTTTCAGTACCCTCTTCAGCTTGCATGTTTGGTGATGGGCAAAATATGTATGTCTTTTAA
>JAGFPH010009745.1:12054-22913 GCA_018207615.1 Philaenus spumarius | reverse complement strand
AATGGATATTGGTTCGGTTCCTGTATTGACTGGATGGCGAGTCAGAAATGTACTGTATCAACATTGGGGAATTGTTGTGCAGATCTTTCTAAAATCGGCTGAAGATGGGCCCAAACAGCGTGCGCTTGGTGGTCTAAATTGTTACTTACAGTACAAAAACAAGATGTTTGTGACTGGTTGTCATAGTTTGAGTAACGAACTCCAGTATGCATCGATATTTGACACTAAGAGGCACCAAAATGCACAGACTGTATCTCTTTGCCATATTTGCAAACATAATTTTCCGCAAAGTCAATCCTGAACACTAATTCGTTACGTTTAAGATTTTTCAGTACCCTCTTCAGCTTGCATGTTTGGTGATGGGCAAAATATGTATGTCTTTTAAAGTCAATCAGTTCATTTTTGAAATTTTTATTACTTCTGATAGTCGTTTAACTAATTTAACTTTAGCAGTTTTTTTCACTACTTTCTTCTTCTTCTTTATTAACTTCACCTCTTTTATAGTCATCCATTTCCATTATTTTATTTGGAAGTCACTGTCAAAGGAAAGTTCAATCGTGTTGTCTTTGCACTCATCAAACATGCAAGACTTATACTTTTCACAACAAGTCACGGATCTCACCACTTCAGTACTGTTCTTCTGCTTGATCACCTTCATTGCTCTCAGTGACTTCACCAACAAACCGAAGTTGTCGTGCTTGATGCAGCCACACGTTTCCCTATCGCACCGTTTGGGAAATGTAACCCAAAACGGTCTGGATCTGCTGAAAGATGTTAATGACATTTTACATTTCATCTCATCTTGAAACTTTGCATGAAGATTACATAAAGTGTCTAGCAGTACAAGTCTTTGTTTAACTGTTTTCCCCCTTTTAACTACGTCTCTCTTCCCAGGGCAAACCTTACTCACTGAGTCGTCTTCAAAAAAGGCTTCCAGCTCTTTAGATAAAGCATCTCTAATCGCTGATCTTTTCTTCCTACTATATTCTGATGGATTGTCTTGTATTACCTTGTTTGATTTGTAAGGAAGTATCTTTTGGAAATATTTTTGCACACGGTATTTTTTTAATATTTCATTACCAATAACTTTTCTGAACTGTTGTCCTTTCTTTTTTTGGCCTGCCAACGTTTTTGCCTTCTTTTCCAATTGCTTTTGAAGCGTTACCAAGCCTAAAAACAGTTGATTTTTATTTTAGGCGATATATTACTTTTTTTAACAAGGCTTGACACCTGTTTTCTTGGAGATGGTGATGTAGTCGGATTAAATTTTTGTTTTTGTCTTTCCAATCTTTTCTTGTACTTCCGTACTCTTCGCTCCAGTTCTTCTATGCGTTTGTTTTGTTTGTCAATAGCTCTATATGCTTTACTCCTATCTTTCCTGACAGACTTTCTTCCACACTTTTTCTGACTTGATTCACCACGGTTGGCTTGCTGGACTTCAACGGGATCATTGGGATTTGGAGAACCTGGCGGTGTGTTAACCAATGCCGCAGCAAGTAATGCCTTCTTTTCTTTTCTTTTTTATTGTATTGGTCCCTCCAAATTTTTCTCGTTTTTCGCTGCTCTCTCTCTGACATCTCTTTTATCGACTTCTTCTTCTTCTGTTCTTTTTCTTTTATGTATCTGATTCTGTCATATTGCCTCTTTTTTTCTAGTTCTTCAGCAGTGAATTTCGCTCGTCTCTTCCTTTGCCTTTCTCTGGCTAACTGTTTTTGTTTGTCGTACTTTTCTTTGTATGATGACTTTTTCGTAGGAGCCATAACTGAAGTTGCCCGCTGAAAAAAATAACATGGTTGCAATATTGCTTTTTAAATCGTAAATCTGTTATAAGTTACATTTATCTTTTTATTGTATACTGTACAATTAAGATAATTTTTTAGTTTTAGAAGTATATTCCAAAAAGACAAGCGAATTGATTATTTGTTAAGGCGGTCATATATACAGATGACAGATATTCCCAGGAATCAACTTTAAATCCCTTTAAAATTCATTTAGTTTACATTTTTATTAAGTCTGAATTTATTTTAAGTAAAGTAAAATTATAAAGTATCCCCTGTTTCCTTAAAACATAAATATTGTATGTTTAAAATTAGCTTTCCAATGTTTTATTTCCATTACGGTCACGTTGTTTCCGTTCCGGTCACATCGAATTTTTTCCGGTCACATAAATTCCTACCCGGTAACGTGACCGGACTGTGCGTGACCGGACATAATTTCAGCACGGTTTCGTAATATAACTCAATTCATTGATACAACATTACATTCGCATTTGGAGGTTGGGATTAGCATTTGATTTCTATTGTGAACAAGTACTTTACGAAAATTTGTTATGTGCATAATTGACATATATCAGCGTGACCGTAATGGAAATGAATTAAAATATTATGATTCTCTTACCTGGTTTAGCTGCGAAATTTATTAATTTTCAATTTTCTTCACAATAACATTAATCTTAACAACTAAACAAGCCTTTCGCACAACTAGACTGCTGTTTTCGCGGGATTTTTTCGAGTATACATGAAATTTTGCTTCTGTTCTTTTACTTCTATGTCCAACCTGTGATCTTTGAAGACGATGGCTTTTAGTGAAAAAAACGTTTCTCAACGTCTGCTTTAATACTCAGCTGTTTACTGTTGTATTAACTAGTAACAGGTGAATCATTTAATCTGTGCCTGGCGAATTATTACATATTTTAGTATGTTTCATTTTTACCAAAATGACGTCTGCTACGTTAGACGACTGTGACCGGAAAGGTAAATAAACGTACATAATCTAATTTTTTCATTATATTATTTATTTCTAGGTATTCAAACTTGGTTTGTAAGGATAGATAAAGGTTATTTTAAATAATACAACACAAATAGTGAGTGACTGTGTTTTATTTTATGGAAATTTCATGCGAGACTGGAATTGTCCGATTTTGTGAAGTTGACCCTTACCAGCCTTAACCAAAGCGTGGCAAATTTTAAAACTTGCCCTAAAGGCAGCTTCATTTTGGTGTGTGTGCCTAGTAAACACCACTCGTTGAGATTTTATTGATTTCTCTAAAAACAATATTTAATTTTATCAGAACGAACCTGACCTTTTAACTCGGCATACTTACTTGTGAAATGTTTGGTTTGATAATGCCTTCTGATATTGTATTCTTTAAAACTGCTATTTTCTAGCAAAATTTTTTTTATTGGCGTCCGCGGGTCGGACCAAATCCTTTTGCAGGCCGTAGTTTGGAGACCCCTGCTGTACAGTGATGTCACAGATATCACCAACGGCCATGATTTATTAATTTTAAAATCATAAAATTTGTTAAATTATAAATGTTTTAACTACACATCGGGGTGAATTATATACAACACGAATAGTTGTAGGTGCAAACTATGATTCCCAAAATGAATATGGTTCTTAAACAAACGCATGTTTTTGTAAAAGATTTTGTTTGAATTAATATCCATAAAATATGATAAAAGGTTAAGGTTAAGGTCCTTGACCTTCCGAATCAGACATACTTAATTTAAATACAAGGCCACCCTACCAACTGAGCTATACCGAGTCCACTAATCATATAAGAAAAGATGTTTGTACATATAAATTCTTTAAATTTTAGCTTAGCAACCTAACCTTACTTTAAAAATAATAAACATACCATTCACAATTGATCTCTTGTTCTTTAAAATCCATGTTCTCATTCATCTCGGAATCATCTATGACTTCTTGATTACTTTTCTTTTCTTCTTTAATCTCATCTGGTACAAAACAAGTGTTGTTATCTATCATATCAAGAAAACTTTCTTCTTCTTTAATTTCACTACAAAAACTGTCTTCTTCTTTAATTTCACTAAAAAAACTTTCTTCTTCTTTAATTTCACTATACAAACTTTCTTCCTTAACAAATTCAGGAGAACAACTTTGGTCTTCAATTAGTTGAAAGCTCACTTCTTCCTCTTCTTTTATTTCTTGTTTGATTATCAACTCTTCTGGATCAATTTCCATGATTGAAACCTGCAACCAAATTATGCTTTTAAGTCACTTTCTAAAATGTATGTAAACAAAACTTTGCTGAAACAATGCTTCATACTAATACCGCAATTATGTTTGCATTACATTCTAAAAGAGCACAATTACAAAACTTTTTTTAAGCGTTCACCCATATCTGTTTCTTTTCTTACAAAAAAAATTTTTCAGAAAATTTCTCAATGAAAACAAGTTTTAATAATTTAACCAAAAGCTTTTCCCTTAAAATCAAGAAACTTCGACTAAAAATTAATATTTACCTAAGGGGCCTTTGAAGGTGCACATGTTGGAGGTAAATAAACCCCTGTTTTGTGCTAAGGGGATTATTTGGGATACGACAAATAAGATGCAGTTGAACAGTTGCTATGTCTTTTCATCGGACAAATTCTATGTTTACCTCCAAATACCCATAGCTATATGTTATATATAGACACAGGACAAATAAAAATTTTATTTGTTCACATTGAGATTACACAGGCTACAAGTTAAGGGTCTTTAATATGTCTCCAAAACAGTTACTTAACATAATAGCTAGGCAGATTATCAATAAAAACTTGTTTTGGTTTAGGGAATGGCAAAATTGTTAGCCGAGAACCTGGCGTTAATTGTTGGACATGGTTTGGAGGGAGAGTGGGGGAATCAGCTGTTCAAATTGATAAAATTAATGTGATAAGACTTGATATGGGGCAAAGGTGAATTCGATCAGGGGCTTCCATTCACAACTCAACTTATAGAAATCTTGGTTTTAAATTAAATGATAGGACATATTATACAGATAATAATATAAATGTAACTAGATTGGTTTTTAAATGTTGAGGGGAATTGCTTTACTTGAATTAGAAACTCTGGATAAAAAATATAAATTATAATTGCTTGCTGTGCAATCTAGACAAAATTAAAAACGTTTTTCACTTCGTGGCTAGGTGTCCAATATTGAGAGAAATAAGAATAAGTTGGTTTAATTTGTCAGAGTTAACAAGGGATAAGTATTTGAGGGGATCATTTAAATGGTGAGGATTGAATGCGGTTTGTAGGATATCTCAGGCAGACCTTGCTGTGCAGGTGAAATTTAATTATTATATTACAGATTTATATTTAGGTCTTTGCTTTTTTGTGTTGTATGGGTTTGCATTTATAATATATGTATAATATTTTGATTGACTTGTATTTGCAATTATTATTATTATTCTTTTCTACGAAAAGTTTGTGTTACTTGGGTAAATTTAAATAAGTTAAGTAATTGTTTTTGCTTGTATAAACAGTTGTCAAACGATAGTGTCCAACCCATAGAACTGTATTAATACACCTGGAATGTAAGCGTAGTAGAGTTTCAGAAGCAAAAAAACAGTCCTTCCCCTTCCGCTTGGAGGTCAATTTCATCAACTGTGCGATTTCTGCCGCAAAATATTTTAATGCGCGCACTCATTGACACGCTTCTAAATCGCACAGGGATCATCCGATTGTAATTAAACTTACATATTTCTTATCTAGAAGAATTGAGGATTCCAAGGGAGTAAACAACATACAGATCAATCAGTTATCAAATTTATAAAAATACAAAATATAATCAGCCAGAAAAATCGGAACATGAATAAGTTACTAAGCATAAACTTTTTCTATTTTTGGGGTAGAAGAAGAATGTTGGAAATGAATTGATTAAATCCTTTAAAATCTTTTATTAAAACCTTTTTTATACGGTCTTTGGTTTTCTCACATTTAAAGGTTAAACGTGCGCTTTCGTTATCGCCACAGCCACCGTCGCTACCCCGCGCCGGAAACAATCTTTATTCCATATCCTTTCCCATGCTTGGAAGTTCCGCAATATATTTTTACTTATTTCTCAGTAGCCTAAGTCTCAAACTCTAGAAAGTGGTTGACGGCTATGTATTTATTTGTAAGTGCTGTACAGTACTAACTGAACAAACCACTGGTGTTATGGACTTTTTAAACCAAGTTAATAGTGGTAAGCTATACAAAGCATCTGATGATGTTTTTAAAGTTGTTTTTGTCACAAAACACTCCAGTGAAAGTAAAGTTTGTGATATTCCTCATCTTGTAAATTACTTTGGTGGCAACATTTGTTGTTCACATCTGATCACCTACCCTGGTGATGATCAACATGAGTTACAACCAGTAAATAAGATTTGCTATTTTTTTTAATGGGCTATGATTTAGCCCGGATTCAATCCATGGATCAAAATAAAGCACCAATGCCCATTAAGGCAGAAATGGCCTTTTGGGCCTAAGGCAGAAATTAAATAAGTTAATTTTGTTTAATAATATGTGTTTAATCTAATAAAATATCATTTAAAATTGGGCTTTAAATTCATTTTGAATATTAACCTCTTCCCTGTGTCATTTTACATGCTATATGTTGGTTCTACTTGTGACTCAGTTTATTAATTAAAAAAGCGGCAATGAAACAAATATCTATTTCCAAAATAAAGCAAGAGGAGCTACCATGGACCACTACCTGCCTGTAAAATAATAATAAGTCATAGTTCAGCTTGTTAATACAATCAAAGTGTGTTAACTTATATAACAAAGAGCCGCGTCAGTTCAGTGAGTTGTGAAGACTGAACCGAGAAATACTATGCGAATTGGTTGAGCGCGGGAAACGTTGTTACCATCTCTACAGAACAAATAAATCAATTTATAAAAAAATGTTTGGCATAAAAATTGTGGATCAACTAATTATCTACAACTTTCAGCTGGAAGTTTCTTTTTAACCCAAAAAAAAAACTAAGTTTACGCTTAGTGACTTTTTTGTGTCACACTTTTAAAACACTAAATATTTTTCATTACTACAAATCAAATAAATTACCAAACTACAAGAAGTTTATACTGATAGATTCTGTAGTTCATGCAGATAAATAATATATACATTTTATTCTAATTACATGAATCTGGTGAGGCGCAAAAGCGTGTAAACAACAGAGCGCACAATGCTGAAATCCACTTAGTGGGGATCAAGAAGTAAAAACTTAAAATGTTTATTTAGGCATGTAATTAATTTAGTTTTTCTTGTTCAAAATATTACCATTTAACCTTTTACAAATATATGAGCATTTTAAGTTACTTAACAATAACTTTGATTAAAAAAATGTTTTTTAGAATTAATTATGTTCATTCAATTTTTGAGTATTCTCTTATTAAGATATTAATTAAAACTTGGCTAGGCCTAAGTATAAATTGATATAATTTATATGTATATATATGTATGTATTTATATTAAATTATATAATATTCTTATAACATTATATGTAGGTACCACGACCTAACTCTCCAAAAAATGTTTACAAAAAACTAGTGGATATAATGTAGGCCTACAGTAATTGTGTGTAAAATTTACAATACACATCCCACAAATGCGGCAGTGATGTCATATTTGAACAAACTCATTTTATTGCATAATCGTATTGAATTCGGTATATATTTTGAATTATATTTTATTGTTTCTTTCTGTTTCCTATCTTGCCTTAGGCTACATTCAAATTAAACCCTCCACAACACAAGACAGAAAAAATATTCTAAACAACAAAGCTTTGAAAAATACAAGTAGGCTAATGCATTTGAGAAAAAACCTTTAAAATGCTATATTTTTAAGCTAATTAAGTTCAGAAATTTATCCTAGCTCAGTAAATCAATGTTAAAATGCTGACAATATATAAGATTACACACAACAATCAATATTAACAATTTTATATTCAAAAAGTTTAACTTAATATATTTTCACAAATATGATTAAATTTTATAAAGTTTGTAAAACTCATTTTTATTCAAATGAAATATGTAATACCTTGCCTACACTAAGTTTTGTTTTCCTCATGTATAGGCCTACCTATTTATGGTGACTTGTATCTACTATACACAAGTGATATATAAAATGTACTTATATATATATAAAAATATACATTTACCATCGCTATAAGTATGCCTATGCTGGAAAGTTGGCCAATCATTAACGTCATCAAATTGAACTTTTTCTTGGATTTATAACAGATTTATAAAAATTCCCGGTGAAAATAAACTTACCCTCATAGGATAGTTTAGGAAGTTTGAATTCCGATATCTTTTATTCTGTCTACGTTTTTGGAGTTGGCTTTTCCAAATTCTAAGCATTTAACTTTGGAATTTAATTCGTCACAAGCAGAGCAGAATTCAAAGCTAATATTAATATTAATTCGTGGGTATCCAAAGCTAATAATATTAAGTTCTGTTTGAAAGATTTTTCTATAGTTAAAAGGATACCTTTACATCTTGATGGTTTTCCTTAAACAGTTTAGTTTATTCATCTTTCTTAAATTTAAATCTTGTTGTAAATAAATTCTTTTCGAATCTTTCAACCAATAATGATTGTTTCTAGATGGAAAAGATTTAATTGTGGTTTAGAATGAAATCCAATACATCATCCTTAATCCTGTGTGGTCTTATGTCATGTTTACCTTGCTTGCTTTTGGAGCTAAATCCAGTGGTAGCAAGTGCAGTACAGAGAATGATGTTCTAATCGTTTTTGACCAATGCCATGACTAGAACATAATGTTTTTTTACAAACTTATACTCGTCTATCTTGTCATTATTCTTACCTCGAATTCTGTATTTAAAATATGCTGAATTAGTTATAGCATCCACATCTGGTTTCCTATTACGTCAACGAGCCACAGGAAGCACAGACATCATGCCACAAAGGGATTTTACTTCCCATAAGATTAAAAGGTTGAAGTTGGAGTTTTTTTACTGAAAGTGGTACAACTTTGTGGGGTGGGGAATACAGTGAAGCTACTGTGGCAACACTGGTTATGGTTAAATCAAAATAAAGATGGAAATAAAGTACAGGAGATGTTTACTTACATTTTACATTAAGGGCCAAAAATAAAAGAGAGAGACAGAAAAAGAAAGTAGACGTACTTACCTACATACAAAAATTAATTACCTCCTTCTTGTCAATAATAAAATTGACAAATAGGCTACTGATATATTTGAAACTACATTATTAAACAGCTATGAAATATCAGTAAAATTTTGACAAAAATACAACTATTATATACTTTTATTTTACATTGAGGGCACACTAAGTAGGGCGCTAGGTAACTTTGACACTCTTTTACAAGCGTTGTTTGATGATGTAATTAGAGAATACCTGTGCGTTTCATTGCGCTATGAATTGTCTTTGTCTATGTAAGATCGTTTTTAGTGAAAAGACGAGCAAAATGCCGCCATAGTGACCGCCCGAAGGTTAACACACCATAAAAAAGAAAAATAATAAAGCCTATTAGCCTACTATCACCACATTCAGTTTAGAGATGTTACTAGTTGTTATTTCACGGTAGCAGTTCTAACTTATACTGCTACCAGAAAGTATCTGTTAGGTTACTGTGTTCTGATCATAGAAATATCCGTTCATATCCATTATTAAAATATTATGGAAAGTGTTCAATTAAATCTTTTGAAAAAAATAAAAGCAACTAAGTTATGTGTTAAAATTATAAAAAACAATAGCCTAAGCAAACAGAATTTAAATATTTTATTTACGATCAATAATTATTGTTAGTGTCTCAATATTTGGGTTTAGTTTTGATTGGCAAATTAAAGCAGGTCATTATTACTTTGACCATAAACATTTGAGCTACTTAGGATTTTGATAATAGGCCTACTTGTAATGTTAGTAAATATTTATTAAAAAATTAAAATAAGGGATACTACTATGTAAATAGAAGTAAGAATGGAAAATTTAAAGTTTTAAACAACGATAGTGTTAAGCATAGGCTATATTATAGACAACTGTAATACAATATACAACTCAATATAGCAATAACAGAAATACTATCTCTGTTCTGGCTCATATAACATATAACAAAGCTCTAACCGTTATTGCTACTAAACAGCCAATCACAAGCTAGAATCTGCAACTTGAAATTTTCACTTTTCAGCTGGTAGCAGGCGTTAGCAGTTAATCGCATAAAAATGGTCCTACTGCCAGCGCCAATTCGGAGTTTTTGGACAATAGGCGCAAAATTTACTATTCGACCGTCGGCTGAACTACGGCAACAGAAATGCAATAATAAAAAAATAGCCTAAAGTTCTAACTTATAGTCTTTAGTAACAGTATGTTTATCTGTATTCAACACTTAACAGTAGAATGTAAAACAATGTCATCGTCTGCAAAAATATCAGCCGAAGGTAGAATAGCAAATTTACACCGGACAATGACAAGTAACAAGACAGCAATTACGTTTTGTTAGAGAATAGAGTAGGTACTAGATAGCAGAGATACAATCTGTTACTCTAGAGAAGCAGTTATGTTATTGACATAGCATCTCTAATTCAGTTTAGTTAGGTTGGCAGCACCTAAAACAAGGTCATTGTTTGTTTAGTGGTTTGATTATTCCAAAGAATATAGGGCAGCCAGAATTATTTTAGCAGTTAATTAGGCTACAACATAATACTCATACACACCTTATTTCGGGGAAAGTTCACATTAACACTCCAGCTAATATATCTGTTAGGACAAAACCACTAGGCCTAAATTGATTTTAGAAACTTATATATGTTAACAATATGGAAACATTCTATGACTAGAGACTGCAAGTTGAAAATTCAGTCGTTTTTTTAATGCTTTAATTTTCAAATAGATGTGACAGGTACCCCTCAACTCGTAAATAATTATAAGTAATAAGTAAAGATATTAGATATTAAAGGGTCCACTATCAGCGGACATAGTATAGGCTGGCTAAAGGTACATTGCTGAGAAGACGATTCCTAGTTAACTAAGGGAGGGGGACGCTAGAGAAAAGCATCGAGAGGTGCATCAGTTAGTCTGGAAGTGAACGCGTCCGCGATTAGACTCAATA
>JAGFPH010009744.1:33074-44869 GCA_018207615.1 Philaenus spumarius | reverse complement strand
TTGGGTAATTAGTGACGCGGGTAGTGACGTGGGTAATTAGTGACGTCAGAACTATGACGTTAGAACTATGACGTGGGATAGTGACATCAGAACTATGACGTTAGAACTATGACGGCAGAACTATGACGTGGGATAGTGACATCAGAACTATGACGTTAAGTTCTACGTCATAGTTCTGACGTCACTAATTACCCACGTCACTACCCGCGTCACTAATTACCCACGTCACTAATTACCCACCCCTCCCCCAATGACGTCATAAAACAAAATGGCGGCTTGCACCCGCCTTTCCCTCTACTTAAGAGTACCCGGTTTAAAGCCACGTGATGTATTTTATCTTCTCATCCGAGGCCGATGGACGAGTTTTTGCGCTGCGAGCGAAGCGAAGCTCATAACCCAAGGCTATAAGACCGAGGTGCAAACTCCAAAGCGAGGGTTTCCACTGCGACTTAAGCGCAAACAAATTCTACTAATATATTTCGTACACATAGGCAGCTATTCAACACCGTCGTGAGTAGACCTATTTCAAGAATTGTTAGTTGAAACCCTAAAACATAGGCCTATAAACTTAATTTTTGAAATTTGCTCAACTCACGTCAGCGGTTCAGCTGCGTGGTCGAATTATTTTCCTACATGGGTAGCAAGGTTCAAAAGAACCCCGTCGACCAAATAGATCTTTAGCCACCCTGAAATTTCCTAGTTATTCCCACCTAGTAACGCCCGTCTTCCTCATAAAGGCAAAGATACTAAATATTGGGTTTCCTAGGATGGTTTCTCTTTCCTGCCCTGATGGCCTAGAGTAAAAGTTCTGGCTCTACCTAAAGCCTCGCATTCCAATAGGATGTGTTCCTCCGATTCTTCAGCCAATCCGCATTTCCTACATTTACTCTCCTCGGCAATCCCAATTCTATGTAGGTGTTTCCTGAGATGACAGTGACACGTTAATAGACCAACCACCCATCTCATGTTTTCCCTTCCTAGTGAGATAAAGCTCTTCGGCATATTTCCTGCCTGACTTAAACAATTTCCTTGCATCGGTTTAGGGCCCATACCCTTTCCTGGCTACTTCGCCTGCTCTCTCATTTCCATCAATACCTGAATGCCCAGGGACCCGCAAACAGAAACCTCGTTCCCCTGGCCAAGCCTTATCAATGTAAAGAGGCAGTGCCACACCACTTTAGATTTTACTCTATTTTAATTTAGCGCTTTGATCGCTGCTTGGCTATCAGAGAAAATCAGGACGTTCTAACCTTTGTATCCCATTCTAAGATTCTCTTCTATGCACTCCGAGATCGCACAAACTTCTGCTTGAAAGACAGTAGCATGTTTGCCCAGATACAGGACAGTGGAGTATCTACCGTCTCCGTCTTCGAGCCATCTGTAAACCAGACTATATCCTGCTCGTCGTATAAACTCCCTCCAGACTCCCATTCTTCCCCAGAGAAGATTTTTGTCTTGAAGGGTTTCTCAATAAAGAGTTTTGGAATCATGTGGTCTGACGGCATGTTTAACACTTTCTTAGAGACCACCCGATTTATTTTTCAGTGACCAATCGCAGACCATCTCGTTCTCCAGCAGAATACCTGCTGCAGTCTGTACGCCTCCATCCTGGCCTGACCCTGTACAAACACTCGTAGAGGAGGGAGATCCAAGAGGGCTACTTTGGCTTAGGCGTGAGGCTTATTTTGTTTATGTTTATGAAACTCATAGCTCACACTCTGAGTTTTTAAGACGTTTCACTTGTTATACAGAGAGTATAAGGTTTGAGTTAGAAGTCCGCAGTAATTTGCAACCCCACTAATGTGTATACCTTAACCTAAAAAAACTATATTTATTGTATTTACCTTTAGAGATATGTTTAAAATAATCCTTTTTTAATGTTACTTAGCTACGACCGTTTCATCTGCACAGAGACATCTTCAGGCTCCACATAATAAATACACGAACATATACACACAATACACATTTAAAAAAATATAAAAGTCACTCAGTTCACTACATGAGTTATAATAAATATATATTTTGGGTCCGTATGCATCCCACTATCTTGTTCTCATTTAGTTGACTGAATTATTTATCTTGCTCAAGGGGTAAGCGTGTCGTATATTGCGTTGGAGGCAAAGTTCAATTCGTCATTTAGTAGAATGACAGGATCTTGTTTTTTTGTGGGAATAAATTTGGAACTCTTCTAATATATCTAGCAATTTTCACTTTCTGCACTTATGAAGAATTTCAAGATGGGTTGTGAAAAAACCTGTTGGTTGTGAACAATAATTACCTAATTCTAAATTAACCAAGTTGGTTGTTTTCGTAATAAATGTAAACGCTTTCAAGAAAAGTGGTTTGGTTCATTATAGGCCTTAAATAAAATTGTGTTAAGCTTTTGATCCAAACTCAGTTCTTTTATTTACAACTAGGGGAACCCCCTGCGTGCTCCACACGCCAACTCCGTTAGAACCTTCTATACACATAATCATGTTAAGTTTTCTTTATAATAAAGGTGTAGGATTAATAATAACCCCAAAGAAAAGATGGTAAATAATGTTAAACGTTCAAATCAAATTATTTCGTATATTTTATAACAGCAGTTATAATAAAGGTTAAAAGAACCAGCAAGGCTCGGGTCTACACTTTAATAAAAACCTAACCTAAAAGTTAGAGATAAAAAAAAAATAGTTGCTTCAAAGTTTGAAATAAACTGTTAATAAATATTGGAGCAAAAAGCTGTTCTGTTATTTTATTCGATTGGTTGCTATGGTAATAATTGTAAATACATGTGTTGGTTCATCAGTCTAGGCCTAACCTAAGAATTTTGTCCGACTAAATTTTCAAATATCGAAATAAAAAATGTTCTTATCAAAATGAATTATAGCCTATGTTACTCAGGGATAGTGTAGCTTTTTGTTAGTAAAACTATTTTTTCAATCGGTTCAGTAGTTCCAGAGATTACCCCCTACATACAAACAAAGAAACAAATTTTACCTCTTTATAATATTAGTATGTATGTAACAAAATATGTTTCAATAATGGTACAGTAAGTCTTTTTCGTATATTTTGTCTTAATTTTTATTTTGTTAACCTAGCCTAAAAAAACTGTCGGTTGTGAACAGTAATTACATGGTTGAAATTTTCCAAGGTAATAAATGTAAATGAATTCAATAAAAGTGTTTTGGTTCATTATACTATATGCCTTACCTAAAATTGTGTTAAGCTTTTGATCCAAACCAGTTCTTTTATTTATAACTAGGCGAAACCCCTGAATGGCGTGGTTTTAACTTGTTTTAACTTTGTTTTATTAACGTTTTTTTTTTTTTGTGGATTTTTATGATTTTTCTAATAATGTAGAAAACATTTTCTTCTTCAATAATAATTGTGCTTTAGTATGATAGTGAATGATTATTCAAGCAGTGTTATGGCACTACAAACTCAGTTTTTAACGAAATGTTATTTTTAAAACCAGCAGTTTGAGAATTTTTTAAATTTGTTTAATAAAAGTGGACCAGTTAAAAATCTGCGAATCAGAATCAGTATATTCTTTTTAGGTGACTTAAAAATGTTATTTAGTATAGCATGAATAGTTTATAAGTTATGAAATTTTAACTAAAAGAAGTACAAAAATGCAAAAACGGCTTGGCACTTTTAGACGAATCCTGCATATTGGGCATGGCACTAAAATGGTTAAGTCTTGTATGCTGGAGAGCTTAAAGGGGTAAGTGCGATATACTTATTTAAAAAATATGTATACACAATTATCGTCAGGTGTTTTTTTTTTTTAACAAAAATAGAGCAGCTTGGGATCTAATTCAAAAAGAGAAGCCCTAAAAGTTCCCCAAGGATAGAATAAATTTCAAGGATGTTAATATTGCTAATCCTTCTCACATAGATGAGATATTATTAGCGAATTTCCATATTAAAAATGAGCTATTGCAAATGAGCACCGATCATGGTCCCCAGAACACGTTTTGGGGTGTCATTAAAAATAATATATATATATATATATATGTATATGCATAGATGTGGTCCCACTCTAGCGGCCGCATTTTAAGTCCGATTTGGTTCAAATTTGATACACATGTTGGTTGTCTACGTCGCTCGGACGAGTTCGTTAGCCAAAAAAATCCAACAATCGGAAGCACGATTTTTGACAGGAAGTAACTATTTTTTTAGATTTTTTCTACGAGAATGACTTTGTTTTTGAGTGTTTTTTACAGATATAAATGTAGGATGTTATTCTGCACGTTTCGCTTTTTTACGCGATCTTATAACTCGCTTGGTTCCCCCAAAATCGATCAAAACGTACAATACCATAGAAGTACCCGGTTCAAAGCCATGTGGTGGATTCAACCGTGGGGTTGGCGTGCGAAGCACGCAATGCATTGTGCATTGAAGATACCCCCGATACGGGGGTTGGCGTGCGAAGCACGCAACGTTTTGTAGTTGAAGATACTCCCAATATTCGGAATGGCGTGCGAAGGACGCAATGCTTTGTGTATTGAAGATAATCCCAATATGCGGAATGGCGTCCAGACCATTTTGCAGCTATTTAGCACCGTCGTGAGTAGACCTATTTCCCAAATCGTTGGTTGATACCCTACTCTACGCCAACGCCTTTGGAAGCTTCTATACACATAATCATGTTATGTTTTCTATACTAATAGTCTATTATAAAGAGGTAAAGTTTGTTTTTTTGTTTGTTTGTATGTAGGGGGTAATCTTTGGAACTACTGAACCGATTGAAGAAATAGTTTTACTAATAAAAAGCTACTCTATCATTGAGTAACATATGCAATAATTCAATCAGATAAAAACATTTTTTTATTTCAATATTTGTAAATTTAGTCGGAAAAAATTCTTAGGTTAGGCCTAGGCTGATAAATCAACACATGTTTATTAACATAGCAACCAATATTGAATAAACTAACAGATCGCAGCTGTTTGGTATAATATTTCCATTAACAGGTAATTTCAAACATTGTATTTCTAACGTTTAGTTTAGGTTTTTATTAAATTGTAGACCTGACCCTTAATGGTTCTTTTAACCTTTATTTATAACTGCTGTACTCCTTTATTAATTAATGTTAAATAATATTAAATAATGTTAAATGTTCAAATCAAATTATTTCGTATATTTTATAACAGCAGTTATAATAAAGGTTACATATAATAACCAGCAAGGCTCAGGTCTACACTTTAATAAAACCCTAACCTGAAAGTTAGAAATACAAATAGTGGCTTCAAAGTGTAAAATCAGGTGTTAATGGAAATATTAGAAAAACAGGTGTTTTATCTGTTATTTTATTCAATTGGATTCTATGGTAATTCATCAGTCTAGACCTAACCTAAGAATTTTTTCCGACTAAATTTACAAATATTGAAATAAAAAATGCTTTTATCAAAATGAATTATAGCCTATGTTACTCAGGGATAGTGAAGGTTTTTATTGGTAAAACTATTTTTTCAATCGGTTCAGTAGTTCCAGAGATTACCCCCTGCATACAAACAAATTTTACCTCTTTATAATATTACTAGGGGAGACCCCTGCGTGCTCCGCACGCCAACCCCCAATGGTACCTTCTAAAAACATATGTTATGTTTTATTTATAATAAAGGTGTAGTATTAATAATAACCTCAAAACTAAGATGGTAAATATTGTTAATAAATGTTCAAACCAAATTATTTCTTATATTTTATAACAGCAGTTAATAATGGTTAAAAGAACCAGCAAGGATCAGGTTTACACTTTAAAACGCTAACCTAAAAGGTGGAAGTACAAAAATAATTGCTTCAAATTTTGAAATCAGCTGTTAATGGAAATATTAAAGCAGCTATGTTATCTGTTATTTTATTCAATTGGTTGCTATGGTATTAAATGTAAATACATGTGTTGATTTATCATTCTAAACCTAACCTAAGATTTTTTCCGGCTAAATTTACAAATATATTGAAATAAAAAAAGGTTTTTACCGAAATTAATTATAGCCTATGTTACTCAGGGATAGTGTAGCTTTTTATTAGTAAAACTATTTTTTCTATCGGTTCAGTAGAGCCAGAGATTACCCCCTACATACAAACAAACAAACAAACAAACAAACAAACAAACAAACTTTACCTCTTTATAATATTAGTATAGATTATAGTAGGCCTATAGGTATAGAAGACAATCTGAACTTCTTTCTTTACCGTTCGCGTCTCTTTTAGTACTGTATATGATTTTACTTGATCAACTCCTGGCTTACACGAATAATATCCCAAAATGTATAAACTAAATAATTTAGTTTGTCTTTTTGTTTTATACTCGGTCAAGTAAAAGATATAAATTTTCCTTTAGTTATGATTTTTATTTGAATCAAGTACCAATGTTAGTATCTACGAACCTTTCCAAAACCTTTGACTTAATTTTTTACCGAGTAAAACGACCAAAGAAAGTTTTGCTTTCTATGGCTAGTCCGTGTGTTGTTCTTCATACTGTATTACTTTTAATTCAAACCTGTCACAGGAGTATTTATGTATTTTCTGTGTACAATAACAACAATGTCTGTAGTAAAATATCTTATCAAATTGAATTACCTAGATGTAACCATATTTATCGTTGCTTTAAAAGTATGGCTTGGCTTTATTTCAGAGACTAATTATATTTAATTGTTTCCATAAATTATCGCCCTTCATAACTGTTTCATCCACCTGGGTATTTGCTCTCTTTATATTGTACTAGGGGAAACCCCTGCGTGCTCCACACGCCCACCCCGTTGGAACCTTATAATCATGTTATGTTTTCTTTATAATAAAGGTGTAGGATTAATAATAACCCCAAAGCTAACTTGGTAAATGATGTTTAATTTTCAAATCATATTATTTCGTATATTTTATAACAGCAGTTATAATAAAGGTTACAAGAACCAGCAAGGCTCAGGTCTGCAATTTAATAAAAACCTAACCTAAAAGTTAGAAATACAAAAAAAATAGTTGTTTCGAAGTTTGAAAACAGATTTTGTTGGAAATATTACAGGAAAGAGCTGTTTTATCTGTTATTTTATTCAATTGGTTGCTATGGTAATTTGTAACTAACCTAAGAATATCGAAATAAAAAATGTTTTTATCAAAATAAATTAATTATAGCCTATGATACTCAGGGATAGTGTAGCTTTTTGTTAGTAAAACTATTTTTTCAATCGGTTCAGTTGTTCCAGAGATTACTTCCCTCCCCCTACACATAAAAAAAAAACAAATTTTCCCTCTTTATAATATTAGTATAGGTTTGTAAGTTGTTTGAATTATAAAACAGTAAGCCTTTTTCATTTGTGTTTGTTTTTATTTAGTTAAACTATCCTAAAGAAAGTCCTTTCTCAATGCACTTCTACATAGTGGTATGGAGTAGGGTTGAGCACCGATGGCCGATGTTTTCATGTCGATGATCGATGTTTTTTAAATCGATGAAAATCAACCGATAATTTTGCTACATCGATGATTCTCCCCGACATCGGTGTTTTTAAACTTTTACAGTATTTTTTGTGCATTTATTTTGTTAAATTAATCATGAATTGACATACCGAGTTCGAACATTAATTAAGAACAGAACCTAGTTTTCAATAAGAAACAACATCATATATAAATGTAATATTTACGTTTTGTGTCAATTAGTTAACACGTTCACTGCTAAGGACGCACATGTGAGCTTGACACTGAACACTATGAGAAGCGGTCGACGCACAGTGCATTGCATGCCAACCCCCGTATTTTGAGTATTTTCAATACACAATGCATTGCGTGTTTCGCACGCCAACCCCAGTATTGAAAGAATTTTCAATACACAATGCATTGCGTGCTTCGCACGCCAGCCACAGTATTGAGAGAATTTTCAATACACAACGCATTGCGTGCTTCGCACGCCAGCCCCAGTATTGAGAGAATTTTCAATACACAATGCATTGCGTGCTTCGCACGCCAGCCACAGTATTGAGATAATGTTCAATACACAATGCATTGCGTGCTTCGCACGCCAACCCCAGTATTGAGAGAATGTTCAATACACGATGCATTGCGTGCTTCGCACATCAACCCCAGTATTGAGAGAATTTTCAATACACAATGCATTGCGTGCTTCGCACGCCAACCCCAGTATTGAGAGAATTTTCAATACACAATGCATTGCGTGCTTCGCACGCCAACCCCAGTATTGTGAGAATTTTCAATACACAATGCATTGCGTGCTTCGCACGCCAACCCCAGTATTGAGAGAATTTTTAATACACAATGCATTGCGTGCTTCGCACGCCAACCCCAGTATTGGGAGAATTTTCAATACACAATGCATTGCGTGCTTCGCACGGCAATTTTAAGGCTATGTGCTATGGACGCACATGTGTGTCCGCTTTAAAATATTAGTGATTATTACGTAGAAAGGTTCAAAAATAAAAAATAAAGTAATTTCTACTCTTTAAGGCATAAATATAAAAAATAAAAGGTCAGCTCCTAGCATAGAAAATACGAAATTTGCGTAGCAGTGAACGTGTTAGCTCTGTTACTTTGATTGTTGTTGTTTCTTTTGCCTCAGGAATTATTGTCTTAGGCCTAAGTAAAGTTTTAACAACAATTTTTTAAATAAATATCCAGCAACTAACTCTCTTTTTCAGAAATTTACAACGTATATAGGTAATGTAAGGTGTATGTCTTATAACTCAAAACTAAGAAGCAATTGAAATCAGCCTTCTTTTAAAAGTTAATAGGTTTTCTGAAGCGATGACTTTTTAAATATACATCGATGTTTACCGTTAAAATACATCGATGTTTTCAGGTCGATATAATTGTAACATCGATGGTTACTGGCGATTTTAACATCGATGTTTTAACTATCGATGCTCATCCCATCGACCACATAAGACCAATAGATGGAGCATAGCTAGTCGGGTGAAGCCGAGCTGTCCGCCTGACCCAGACAAGATGGCGGCGGATAGGCATGACTCATCCTAGACGCGAGTGTCAACGCCAGTAGCTCTCTGCTCTAGCCTTTGCTATTTGCTATTAACATTCCCACAGGGAACCTGCCGAGATTGCTAACATAACCTCACTTTACGTAGTTTCGAATGCATTTTGTATCACACTTTGAATCATATTATATTATTATGTGTATACTGTTCATTGTTATTAATAGTGATGCCTAATTCACTAATAATAGTAGCACTTCTGTAAGATTATCATTATATTTCGAACCTTAAAAATAGTATAAATATTTTTATATTAGTAGCCTATGTTTCACTTTCAAACTTCATTGTAATAACCAATAAAAAGAACTATATTATCAAATTTTGAACACAAAGAATATTAAAATCTTTTCATGTTATTAGGCTATATACAACTATGTGATTTTATTCTATCCAATATTATATTCTTTGCTCGATTATTGTTCACATACTATAGATTTTCAACTTTTACTACTTTACATTGTAAAAATAAACTTTTAAAACATATTTTTTCATTGTCTTTATGTCCTATACTTTTTCAATATAACATTTATATACTACAATTTCAGGTAATGTAAGAAAAGATTTTATTTTCAAAGTATTTTTGGATCTCTACCCACTTAATTTTAATATTATGTCAATAGATACTAAACAATTTGTATTAAATAATGCCAGGCTTAATTAATGCTTTTCAGTACAATCAATATTTCTAGTCCACTAATTAAAAATTTATGACAATATCTAAAATTTTGAAAAAAATAATTGAGACGCCATAAAATATTAAAGGGTATTTCAGGAATGAAACTTTTCCCGTTAAAGTACCAGACATTAACAAAAACTAAACTTTGTTTATTGATATAGTATTAGTAATATACTAGTAATCACAAAAATGTCATTACAGTAGTTGTTAATACAAATATACATGCAGTATCTACAACGAATTTGTCATACCAACACTTGCAGGTCGATGGGCGGAACGCTCTTTCCGCCGCGGCAAAACTTTTTAACTTTAACTGAGTAATCTACGAAACTAAAGGAGCAAATTAAAAAAAAATAGGATTAGTAAAATTCAGTTCTAAGGCTACAATTTCCACCGTTTTTTAACGTACCTGACCAAAAAATAAAAAAAAGTAGTAGCAATCGAACTTTTTTATGTCATGATTAAAAATGTATATAAAAAGTTAAAGTTATTTTTGTGTTAAAAAGGCTAAAGTAGTGTTATTTGATTTTTAATTCCTTTCATTAGCACCCACAACTTGTCAACTTTACACTTGCGAAGTTTCAAAATTTTAACTTTACTCTAAGTATGTTAAATCACAGGTTGAGTGAAACGAGAGCATTGGCATAATTCAAAGTTGAGAGCGCCGTTTATGTCTTTCTGACCCAGACAAGATGGCCGACCTGGCTTCACCCGCTATAGTGTTAGCTTTATAGGCATGCTCCATCTATTGGTCTTATGTGGTCGATGGCTCATCCCTAGTATGGAGGTACCCTGAAGATTGTAAGGCTCTAGATCTCATCGTTATGTCAGTGTGTTGATTATGAACCACTCAGTCGGTCAGTACTTCTTCTTTTATATATTATACAGATAGACGTAGAATAACAATAATAAAGTGTAGAGTCCTTGCTATTAGATATCAAGATACGGTACTTTGGATAAATCCGACCCCCGTACATTTTGTAAACTACCGCCGCCATCTTGGCAACCTTGGCATTCGATAAATGCATCCTGGAACTGGCATTATCACTTTCTAGCCGACCTTCCTGAGGTAATGATGCACTGTAGAAAGTCCAGCAGCCCAGGTGCTGTGTACATACAAGTACATTGGATTTTGTTTCTATTTATGGATTAGCAATGAAGCGATGTGATGGTTGGGAAACCAAGTGCCTGGATCTGTATGTTTGGTCTGAACTGATGGTATATCACATCCCTTATGAATAGTAATGAAACGCCCGTAAAGTGTAAGATTAATTTAAACAAATATTCAATTAAAACGCTTTCTCTTGATTCTTAGTTTATTATTACCAAGACGAGAAGATTCGTTACAATGGAGGCCTATTTAATACAGGCTGAGAAACTTCCGTAGTCTCAGGAAACAAGACTAGAGAAACTGTGGGAAGGTATGGAATGGTTATTAGATGTAAAAAAGCAAATCTTCAGGAATTTGATTGTTGTGAGAACCATTTGCAAGTTAATTTCCGCTACAAATCTACAACGGGTCAGAGGTAAATTAATAATATACAATCGCGTACATTTTTTCAGTACAGTAGACAACAATCGTTTGTATTTTTTTCAGTACAGTGGACAACAATCGTTTATATTTGTTCAGTACAGTAGACAACAATCGTTTATATTTTTTCAGTACAGTAGACAACAAACGCTTATATTTTTTCAGTACAGTAGACAACAAACGCTTATATTTTTACAGTACAGTAGACAACAATCGTTTATATTTTTTCAGTACAGTAGACAACAAACGCTTATATTTTTTCAGTACAGTAGACAACAAACGCTTATATTTTTACAGTACAGTAGACAACAATCGTTTATATTTTTTTCAGTACAGTAGACAAAAATCGTTTATATTTTTTCAGTACAGTAGACAACAAACGTTTATATTTTTTCAGTACAGTAGACAAAAATCGTTTATATTTTTTCAGTACAGTAGACAACAAAAGCTTATATTTTTACAGTACAGTAGACAACAAACGTTTATATTTTTTCAGTACAGTAGACAACAATCGTTTATATTTTTTCAGTACAGTAGACAACAAACGCTTATATTTTTTCAGTACAGTAGACAACAAACGCTTATATTTTTACAGTACAGTAGACA
>JAGFPH010009744.1:0-12151 GCA_018207615.1 Philaenus spumarius | reverse complement strand
AAACGGCTGGACGGATCGAACTGAAATTTACAGGATATCTTCAAACATGTAAACAATTAAACCCATGTAAATTTGAAGCAAATCGGAGGTGGTGTCTTACCGTGGGAGCAGTTTTTAGCACATTTTTGGTATTTACTCCAAATTCCCTCTAACGATTTTGATTAAACTTTGCTAACATACTCTACTCCGACCCCCTTAACACCCTATGTACGCGAAAGACCGTTAAAAATTCGTTGAAAAAAGTTATTACAAAAACCAAGTTATTTTGTTTTTATCTCTGAAATGGCTGCTCCTATCGACTTGAAAATGGCCTCATTCGATTCAGCGTCCAAAATAATGTCAAAAACGATACCCCACTCAACTTTTTCCATTTTTTCAAAAATTGCCCCCAAAAAGGGCGTTTTTTTAACTAGCCGTATTTGGTATCAAATTTGACATTTTGTGAGGTTAGAAATCGATTGAGACCAAAATCAGGTCCGTGGGATTAACCGTTTTGAAGTTAGTACCGCTTTCTTCGAAACGGATATTCCTATTAACTCGAAAATGGTATCATCAATCTCTCGCTCGAGAAATTTGATAATTGATACAGCATCTATTTTGGTGAGGAAAGTTGTGTGATGTGCACACCAGATGTTTTTTTTTTAGCATTTTTTACTAGAATGACATTTTTAGGGTTTATATAAACGTAGGAAATTACTCTTATTCAGAAAAGGTTACCATTAAAATTATATAAAATATAGAACATTATTAATCAAATTCACATTGATAAAACGGCACTTGACGGCGACCAGAACTAACTAGAACTAGTTGACGGCGGTTTATAGTTCAACATATTCATACAAGCGATGCAAACATTACGTGATGCTTTAGTGAAAGTCGTTCAACTTTCTCCGACCTTGCGACCAGTGTGTCAGTCACCCGCCATATTGGAGGTAAGCCCAAACCCGTAAGTACAGACGACTTCGGTTTAAGAAAATTATGGTCTGTTTCGCTAAACCAGTTACTATAGCTATAGGGTTCCTACGGAATTTCGCTAATTTAATTCCACAATTTTAATAGAGATTTTCCCTCCATTTCAACTGACCGGCTCACGACGAATCCTACAACTGTTTTACCACAACATTTGCGTTACAATTTAGTAAATCCACTTGGAGACCAGCTTCTGTTCCGAGACCGGCGGCGGGATGCGAGCTCGCAAAGTCGAAAAGTGAACTCCCAAATCGAGCGAAACGAACAAACGTGTGAGCCGGGTTGGAGGCTGAGATGAAACAAATTCTACTAATATATTCTGTACACCTAGGAATGGGCGCCCCCCCCCCCCTCCTAGCTCCCAGGGAAAGGAAAATATGTATATCCATTATTGTATCTGTAGCCATATCCCATTGCTATTATATATAATACTAGGTGACCTGTAAGGTGTTGCCCGTGGTGGTTGGTATTTTCAGTCTTTTTAACGTAATTGTATTCTTTTTAAGTGTTCAGTCAGTGAGTGGTATTTGGCTTTTATATATATAGATCTTAAATAATAAAAGCACTATTGTCATAATAATAAAATATCTGAAATGATTTTAGTAACTTTGATCCCCCCAAACCCCTCCTAAAATTTCGAAATTTTGCATACCCTTTCTTAGTGAGCGCCTATGGCCCTAGAGGAAGCTACATACCAAATTTCATTTCAATCCGTTCGGTAATTTTGGAGAAATCGTGATTTAATAACTTTGATCCCCCCAAACCCCCCTAAAATTTCGAATTTTTTCATACCCTTTCTTAGCGAGCGCCTATGGCCCTAGAGGAAGCTACATACCAAATTTCATTTCAATCCGTTCGGTAGTTTTTGAGAAATCGTGATGAGTGAGCGGTATTTCGCTTTATAGATATAGATTATTATTTATACTTGAATTAGCAATCCTTTTAGAAGTCTTTATATTGTTTACACCTGTTTCACCTTTTCATTTTCAGGCATCATCAGAACGAAAACACAAAAAACACACTTCTCACAGTTACACTTATTAACAAAATAATATGACATTTATTTAACACATAAACAAACAAAAACATAATGTATACAAACATAAAACGACACTAAGTCTTGGTGAAACATTTAAAACAGTATTTGTTAAATTTAATCGAGTCACAGTATGCGACTGTCATCAAGTCTATCATATCCAGTGGATATAATGTAATATAATAATATATATATTTAATATTATTATTTATACTTCCATTAGCAATCCTTTTAGAAGATGATGCCTGAAAATAAAAAGGTGAAACAGCTGTAAACGATATAAATACTTCTGAAAGGATTGCTAAGGCAAGTATAGAATAATAATATTAAATATGTATATTATTAATTATAGTCAGGTATTTTTCTTTAAAGAGATTAGCACATGTTATGTGCCGTTTGATTTTACATATACTTATTTAATTTTTTGCAAGAGCTGCTGGGTCATTACTTGGTGCGGCCTCTAAGAGTGTTATAAGTCTTTGTGTATTCACTGACGGTGTTAAGGTACGGACTCAACGCTGTGTGGGTTAATATTTCACCTGAACAGCCAAATAGGCTTCCCCAATTTTAAAAAGTTTTCCTGGGGAGGTCAAAAATATCCCTGGACTCCTTTTGCCGAATGAGGGGAGGGTATTCCTTAACACGTTCACTGCTACGCAAATTTCGTATTTCCTATGCTAGGAGCTGATCGTTTATTTTTAATATTTATAGTCTAAATGAGTAGAAATTACTTTATTCTTTATTTTTGAACCTTTATAGAACATAGGCTTGAAATTGGCGTTCGAAGCACGCAATGCACTGTGTATTGAAAATACTGCCAGTACAGGGGTTGGCGTGCGAAGCACGCAATGCATTGTGTATTGAAAATACCCCCAGTACGGTGGTTGGCGTGCGAAGCACGCAATGCATTGTGTACCAAAAATACTCCCAGTACGGGGGTTGGCGTGCGAAGCACTGTGCGTCGACCGCTTCTCATAAAATTCAGTGTCAAGCTCTCATGTGCGTCCTTAGCAATGAACGTGTTACGCCCCATACCCCGGTCCAGCTCCCCCCCCCCCAACCTAGAAAATATCATATGGGAGCTATTCAGCGCCTTTGTGAAGACCAATTTTCCAAATATTTGGTGGAAACCTTATACACATTTAATTAGGGAAATTCGCTCGACTCACGTCAGCGGTTCAACTGCGCGATCAAACTATGTTACTACAACATTTCCAATAGGCCTACACTTTAGTAACAATTTATATTCTTTTGCAAACATTTCAGCCGCCCTCTACAGCCGTAGGCTACTTCTTAAATCGCCATCCGCAGAAATCAAAACTAGCAGGTGTATTTTAGTATACTAGGGGAGACCCCTGCGTGCTCCGCACGCCAACCCCCGGTGCGACCTTCTAAAAACATATGTTATATTTTATTTATAATAAAAATGTAGGATTAATAATAACCTCAAAACTAGGATGGTAAATAATGTCAAATGTTCAAATCAAATTATTTCTTATATTTTATAACAGCAGTAATAATAAAGGTTAAAAGAACCAGTAAGGCTCAGGTCTACACTTAATCAAAAACCTAACAAAAAAGTTATAAATAATAACCTCAAAACTAAGATGGTAAATAATTTTAAATGTTCAAAACAAATTAGTTCGTAAATTTTATAATTTGAATAAATAATTCATTTCCTCCCTTGTAAAAATCAATATTTACTTCCACAAAGCAGCTGTATTAGTTAGTTTCTTATTATAAACAGCTGTTTTGTATTAAAATGTTTTTATAACCTTCTGAATACTGTAATCATCGTTATTTACATCCACGAAATCAGCTGGATTAGTTTGTTTCTTATTATAAACAGCTGTTTTGTATAGAAAAGGTTTTTAAATATTTTCCATGTTAATCTTATGGGGAAAACCCGACCTTTGAGATTAGCTCACGCCATTAAGGATAAGAATTTTTGACATCTAAAACCATATTGCAAAACTACGAAATGAGACGAATTTTTTGAAACCTCAAACATTAAAATTGGTCCAGAAATAAGGGAGGAGTTGTGTTTACAAAAAACGGCTTCACGTATTATATATAAAGATTACCCCAGTACTAATAGACATAACAATTTAAATAAACGGTATCAGTTAAGTGACACAAACTTTGTCCCAACTTAGGCCTACTGTAGTCAAAATAATATTGTTTTT
The DNA here is from genome assembly GCA_018207615.1 of Philaenus spumarius. Classification (NCBI taxonomy): domain Eukaryota; kingdom Metazoa; phylum Arthropoda; class Insecta; order Hemiptera; family Aphrophoridae; genus Philaenus; species Philaenus spumarius. Next base: position 7,960 of record JAGFPH010009744.1, on the reverse strand, counting down.
AATCATTTTATTTACTACTTTTTAGAACAAAACAAAAAAATAATATTCTACCTACGTCAATCGTATAAAAATTATTGTTCCAGGCGGAATTCGATCGCGCGACCTTTGAATTACTGGCCGTACTCGCTACCGTGGTGCTACCCCGTGCGGCCGCTACAGATAGACAGACAGACAGATAGACAGATAGACAGCTGCCGCGATGCTAGATTGACAACACAAACTTGTTTATTTTTAAACATTTCCCCATAATTATAAAACGCCGAAGTTTTGATAAAAGCGGGTGGTGTCATTTTGTTTGGCATCTTAAGCACTATAAATACTGAAAATTTGATCAAAATCGTTAGAGCCGTTTTTGAGAAATTTGCATTTTTATCGTTTTTTATGGGTTTTTAGGGGTAAATTACCCTTAAAAATTAAAAATTCCAAAAAATGAAAAAACGCCTGGAGATATTAGGGTTTAGTACCTACATACCAAATTTCATGAAAATGGGACCAATAGTGTCCTCTCTGGTCGTGTATACATACAGACATACAGAAAGACAGACACCACTCTAAAAACACTTTTTTGGGTTCAGGGAGCACCAAAACAAAAAATTCCACTAAAAATATTTTGGGTTCAGGGAGCACCAACACAGATACTTGCACTAAACAATTTTTTGGGGTTCTGGGAGCACCAAAATAGATAATTCAACTGAAAATTCAAATTCGAACATTTTTACGAAAACAATACTTTCTCCATATACTACGTATAGGGTGGAGAAAGTAAAAAGCACTGTTTGCCAAGGGCTAGGTGGAGGTTAATTTTTGGAACGAAGTTCCTTAACGGTTGCGGTAGGAGTTAACAAATAGAAAATGTAATGCGTAACGAAAGAAAGTGTTATTAATTGGTTGCTATGGCAGTGACAAATATAAAATATGAGTAACGAAAAAGCGTTATCAAATCTGTTGCTATGGCAATTAAAAATAGAAAATACACGTAACGAAAAAGCGTTATCAAATGGTTGCTGTGGCAATGAATGTAAATACTTCCAAGAAACATGTGTTTTGGTTCATCAATGTAAATTAAGAGACGATCGGTTCCGTCCTGCGTAGTTCAGACATTATCGTCAAGCGCTGAAATTCGTTCAATAAACATAAAATGTTGGTTTATCGGTCTAGGCCTACGTGAAATAACTTTCTAAGATAAAAGTAATGGTTATTACTTTTAACTTAGAGAGTTATTTTACTTGAATGTTATTTAATATGTTGTTTTTTTTCTAGTTTACTTAAGCTAAACCCATTTGCTAAATTATTTTTATTATTATCAATATTGTTTTATTATATAGTTTGCTTATATTTATTATTTTATAATAGCCTATAACTGTTGCATATGTATCCAACACTTTGGTATTTCACTTTCTGTTGTTAGCTGTTGTTACAATAACCCTATTGGTTGTTTATACGCTAAGACCACGCCCGCTATTGTAGAGTCGGTATAAATATGTAGCTTAGTCCTAGGCTAAACTAGTTATAAGTTTTTGTATTTCACTTTCTGTTGTTACGATAATCCTATTGGTTGATTATACGCTAAGACCACGCCCACTCTTATAGAGTCAGTATAAATATGTAGCCTAGTCCTAGGCCTAGGCTAAACTAGTTATAAGTTTTTAGTTGTATATAGTCCAGTAGATATGTACATTGTACCTGGAAAAAATTCCGAAGTTAATGAAACTTTTACGGGTTGTTTGGGGGTGCTGTGGGATGAATCTGTCAAGTTTTCCAACTCGAGTACCCTGTGCTAATTTTGGGGGGGCCGAAAAACTTCAAAATTTTCGGACTTTTATCAGTTTTTTGCTTATAACTTCTAAACTAAGCGGTTTTCGACCAAAACATTTCTTTTCAAAGTTGTAGAGCAGTAAATTTTCTACAATTTGGTATTTTTAAACTACTTCCTAACTCTAATATTAACCGACATACAGCCGATCAAAGTTAGAGAGATTTTCTCAAAATGGCAAAACCCTACAACCGGCAGACTTCACTATAGTGCATTCACTCCGTGCCGCGAGAATACATTTGTAACGCGTGATTGTATAAAATATTTCAACCACTAAAAACCTTCCAATCTCAAAAAAAAAAACAAATACCATTGGAAAGGTAATGTTTCAAAATTTATTTTTTGTATTTACAATTTCTTTCAAAACATGTATTATTTATTTGTGTAATCATCGTTTAGAAATTTTACTTTTCTAAACCACTGACGCGCGTGATAAAACTGTGAGATATTTTCTCAAAATTGGCCCTCTTACTATCAATTACCATCAGTTCTACAGTAATTATGGTAATCACTCATCAATATCGACATGTTGAAACACGCGGGGGGGGGGGGGGGGGGGGTCGACCAAGTGCCTTTTTTTGTGAAGTGTAGTTATTTCAATGTTATTGTGGCAGGTTATCACCCTACTACTGTAATTACTGCCAATCCATAATCTTGAACCTCAATAAACATAGATTAGGTTGTTGAAATCAATGAATAATAACTAAAAATTAATTAAAGAATATAATTGATATAAAAATAATGGTAGTATGTCTAATAATGCAAGTATATACAATTGGTCTACGAGAAGTTACCATCTGCTTGGGGATGGTAAATTACCAAACAAGGTGGATATTATTATTCTCGTCATCATGAAGAAGTACATTTTTTATTTTTAAAACTCCCCCTCATTATTATTCAATCTTGTAACAAAGTCACCAGTGTTAATTGAGTGATTCATAAACCCCGACAACTTTGAAAACGACGACGACGATTACGAGGATGGTGCAGCAGAACCCAAGCGCTTCAAATTGTTGGTGGCCTCATGAAGTTTGTACACATAAATTGTATATACTTGCATTATTAGACATACTACCATTGTTTTTATATCAATTATATTCTTTAATTAATTTTTAGTTATTATTCATTGATTTCAACAACCTAATCTATGTTTATTGAGGTTCAAGATTATGGGTTGGCAGTAATTACAGTAGTAGGGTGATAACCTGCCACAATAACATTGAAATAACTACACTTCACAATAAAAGGCACTTGGTCAACGGCCCCCCCCCCCCCCCGCGTGTTTCAACATGTCGATATTGATGAGTGATTACCATAAATTACTGTAGAACTGATGGTAATTGATAGTTAGAGGGCCAATTTTGAGAAAATATCTCACAGTTTTATCACGCGCGTCAGTGGATTAGAAAAATAAAATTTCTAAACAATGAGTAGCCTACACAAGTAAATATATGTTGCAACGGATAAACCTTATGCAATGCGTGAAAAATTGAGTTTTGTTGTAAAACGGCAAAAATCAAGATTTCATAGCAGGATTTGAGGTACACCCTATACTTAACTAGATTAGAATACGACAAGTCCCGGCCAACTGTACTGTGTCAACAGAGATGGACTTTTGTCCAGGAACTTGTTTCAAGTTGCTTGAAAGACTTAGAAAAATTAGTTATTTTTATACAGGAATAAGGTGTTAAATAAAAGTATAAAATTGATGAATTTTATGGGTAAATGTGAAACACGGGAGGTGGAAACATTGTTCATGGAAGTCACAATTTTGTAAAATAAAAAATGTTAAAGTTATAAAGAGTTAAAGTTATAAAAAATTCTCAAATTTCATCAAAATTAAATGAAAAAGATATTTTTGAAAAGCGTAAGGAAAATTGTATAAAAAATGTTAAATAACAAATTAAGGAATTTTTGGTATTTTAAAAGTTAGAGATAATTGTTAAAGTTTGAAGGTGAAAAAGCACCATAAAAAATGAAAAAGGGAAAATGAAAAAGTAAACAAGTTGTAAAGAAGTAAAAGTTTTATAAGATAAAAAGTTTATAAATTGTTAATCAATTAAAATAATAGGTGAGAAAGTTCATACCTATATTTTGCTAAAAATAGAATGAAAAAGGTGGTAAAAATAATAACCTAGTGTTAAGAAGGTAGTAAGGGTATAAAATTGTAAATCTCAATCGAAAGTATCAATTTTAAAGTTAAAATTCAAATTCAAAAGTAAATGGTAAATTTGGCAAATTTTGCAAGTCCCAAAAACAGAAGAAAAATCTTCGGACAGAATGGAAATTTTGGCTAATATATCATAAAATAATAACCAAAATAGAAGAAAAAAGAAAAAAGATTTTCCTTCAAAACCAGAAAAGTTTTCGTGAGGAAAAACCGCGGAATACGCGAGGCAGCGCCATAAGCGAACCAAACGTAGTACGACCATCACTCGAGTTTGAGAAGAAAGGAAAATGTATCAGGAATACGATTACGAAAACCGCAAGTTCATAAAAGCAGTTAAAGGAAAACTACGAGGAAAGTACGTAAGACAATAGGAGAAAATGTTAGGAGGGGAGATCTAGATTAGCTGATGGCAAGGCCTAACGAAGAAGTTAGTGGGGGTAGTACCAACCTAAAACTTAAAGAAATCAATGCAAGTTGCATGGCAAGATATCGAACAAGGGATGAAAAAATAAGAAAAGCAGTTGGTACTCGAAAGGCGGCAAAGGAGGCTATATAAGCGGAGTACAGCGGGAGCCGCGCATCTATGAATCTAACGACCTATCTCAGATATATCTATCGCTCTATCTGGAAGCTGGAATCGCTCTCTCACTCTTTGAGTTTTATCGACGTTGTTAGACGGATCTGCGATGTTATAGTAACGTACTTAGAAGCAGTGTTTTATAAAGACAGCAGTAAGATATGTGTCAATCAAACAGTGAACATTTTAATTAATTATAATGCGATATAATATTTCAAGTAACAGTTTTCATTAAAATTTTATCAAACGTAAATACGAGTTAAATGAACAAAGACAGTGTAAAATCAGTTAGTATTACAGACAGTGAAAAAACGATTGAACAGTTTGAGTGAATTAAGCTATAGTTAATTATATAGCGGGTGCGTCAAAAAACCTATAAATGACGTAGTCTACAGGAATCACAGGACTGATGTAATGACAATAACTGGAACCACACATGGACTTTGAAGGACTACTGGAATAAGAAGCGGAAACCAAATCAGGGAAGGCGTTAAACCAAATCAGGGAAAACGTTAGAAGACATCAGGGAAGTCAAACCAGGCAAAGCTGAGACCACGAGAGACGTTCAACCGCACCAACGATAACCGGACTTCAGGGAAGCTGTGTTTCAATCAACATTCTTGGGAAAGGTGTTCAGAGTCCAGGGTCGCAGTAATAAAAGGTCTGTCAGAAAAGTTACGATATCCCTTATTAAAATATTGCCTGAGTTAAATTTAAATAATTATTGATACTGGGTTGAGATAAAAAAATTAGGTTTTTCAAAATATAACATTATTAATCTTGTAAATTAAATATATAAAATCATTTTCATAATTAAATAATTAAATAATAAATATTAAAAAAGAAGGAATAATTAAATATAAAGGAATAATAAATGGTTCTACCTAAAAGAGTTAAAATTTATGTAAATAGTAAATTTAGTTTAAAATTTATGTTTTTGTAGTGGAAAGAACCACAGAGTATTTTGAGTTTTTTTATTGAATAAATTTTCTTTTGATTTCAATTAATATAATTAATTTACCTTGTTCAAGAAATTCCTATTATCTGAGTATCATATATGATAAGTTGTTTTCAGTGTATGATCAATATTGAAGGGCGGAAACGCAAAGTTGGCATTTCCAACGAAATTTCACAAAGCACAAATAATTCAATTATTCTAGGTAAAGTTCCACTGTTCTCACTCCTCAGAGATTGTCAAATAAATATAATATTAATTACTGAGCTGAGCAAATTTAAAGTTAATAGTAACTTGAATAACTGGAAGGAATTTAATAAAATATTTTTATTTAAGGTGACTATAGGCATAGTTATCTTAACCAGAGTTATATCACCTAGGCTATTAAAATTAATTTGCCTTAAACTTCCAGTAGGTGATATAATCTCTTTATTCTGTAACAAAGTAGGGAAATCCTACAGACAGACAAGCGTCGGGGCTACATTGCAGAGGTGGCTCCCGAACGTCATAAAAAAGGTCTGTCGTTGCAGGGTTGACGTCGCAACGTGGGGACAAAAGGAAAACAAACTTCCTCCCCCAGCGTCGTGCAACTCGTGCGTCGTTGCAGAGTTGGCGCCCACCGGTGTGGCTTGATTTAACGGAAGGTTAAATAAAGTCCAGAACTGACAGAATAAATTATTTGTGCTTATATGTATGTGTTATAATAAGAATTAAGTTAGATTGTGTAAACATACTAGTGAATTTGATCAACATTAAATATTTCCCGGGTTTGGTATTCCGCAGTTTAAGAGGGGGAGTAGGCCAAGCACCTTAGAAATAATTTGTCGTGGTAAAAACGTAAATAGAAAAAGGGGGTTTTCAAAAAAGTTAAGAAAAATAAAATAAAAGTAGTTAGGCTACGAATATTTTACTTCCGACAAATAAGGAGAAATTTCTAAGAGCAAAATGGCGAACAAAGAACTTAAAGAATTTATGGAAATGCTAAAGAAAGAGAAAGCTGAAGAAAAACAAGTAAGAGAAAGAGAGAAAGCGGAAGAGGTGGAAAGAAAAGAAGAAAGAAGGCGGCTAAAAGAGGCTAAGATAGAAGAAGAAAAAGCGAACGAAAGGAGGTTGCGAGAAGAAGAAAAAGCGAATGATAGGAGGCTGCGAGAGGAAGAGCAGAAACAATTATATACATTAATTTCAGGAAAATTGGAAGGAGTATCGCAGGAAATAAATGTAGAAAAAGAAAGGTGTTTAAGTCAACACAAACAGGTAGAAGAAAGGCTTGAGGATATTGTAGGCAGTATACAATTGTTAGAAGAATCTACCGGGGTAATTAAAAAGAAAACTGATGAAAATTTTAAATTAATTACAAATAGGGTAACGAAGGTAGAACAAAAAGTGCTAGAATTAGGGGGACAGCCAGGTATGGTTAGGAGCCTGGTAATGCCGAGGTATGAGGGGGAATGTAAAAAAATAGAATTTTGGGGAAATCCACACGAACGCCCTCAGCAATTTATAAGGGAGGTAGAAAATTTGATCGAGGAAACTAATCCATTTTTTAGCGATCAAGAAAAGTTAAAGTTTGCAGTGCGACAATTAAGGGGTAGTGCATTAGAATGGTGGCAAGTTATGCAAACAGAAAATATAGGGTACACAGGGTTTAAGGAATGTTTTTCAAAAAATTATTGGTCGTTACAGAAGCAAAAAGTAATAAGAAATAAAATAGAATATGGGAGGTATAATGATAATAGTAATCTTACGCGAGCAGATTATTTTTGTAAATTAGTAAACAAGGCTAGAGATTTAGATCCACCGATTCCGGAGGGATATTTAGTGTTTACTATATTCCAGCATTTTAATGACCAGATTAGGTTAGCGGCAATGGGAAAGCATAGCGAGACGGTTAGAGAAGCCATACAATTTCTAAATAGTATAGATATGATGGAGGAAGCGCGTAGGGGAAATAGGCCTACAGGAACGCCGAAAAATAATAATAATAACAGGCAAAACCCCCAACCCTATCCCAGACCTAACCCGCAATCCTATTCGCAAAACCCAAGAAATACCGTACACCCTAATAACCCAAGACCCGGTCCATCAAATCAAAATCCTAATTCAAAGCCGAAACAGGGAAACTAGGAAAGGAGGTTCTGAAAAATAGGCTTCGGAGTTTTAGGGCTGATGATATAACTAAAAATCAAATAAATAAAGTAAATAGAAGGGGCGAAAAAATAATTAAGAGGGAGTTAATTAAAAAACCGGAAAACACGGTAATTAAAAAGGAAACGGCAGTATGTGTACAGAAACCCTTAAGTAATATACACTATAATATTCGTGAGGATTTGTTAGATAATGAAGGGGAGGAAATTATTAAAGATAAACCAATAGAGGAAATCCCGGCGATATTAGTGGAAATTGGTCATTTACAGGCTATTATGGAAATAGACACTGGATCTGAAA